>JAACNH010002566.1:0-37967 GCA_019447015.1 Hymenochirus boettgeri
ATTTCGTCTTTAGATGTTTAGAAGCTGTTCTTTACAAAAGAAATGTTACAATTTTGGAGTTGTTTCTTGTGCAAAGGTCTGCGAAGAGATTCGACTTACATACCCAATGGCTCTGTGGCGCAATGGATAGCGCATTGGACTTCTAGGTCTGCAAAGAGATTCTAAGGCTGTGGGTTCGAATCCCACCAGAGTTGGTTTTTCCTTGTTACCTCCAATGGATAAAAAGTTTTATTATTCAGTAAGAAGTGGTAGCATTAAAAAGCATTGTTGCTTTGTAAACCTCTGCATATACATGGGTTTATCTTGTGTATTTTAAAAGAAACAAGGTTTCGTCTTTAGGTGTTTAGAAGCTGTTCTTCACAAACAAAATGTTACAATTTTGGAGTAGTTTCTTGTGCAAAGGTATTCAAAGAGATTCAAAGAGATGCGACTCACACACCCAATGGCTCTGTGGCGCAATGGATGGCGCATTGGACTTTTAGGTCTGCAAAGATATTCAAAGGTTGTGGGTTCAAGTCCCACCAGCGTTGATTTTGCATTGTCACTTCCAAGGGATAATGAATGCATTTGATATTCCCAACTTAGGTCCCAGATTTGTTGACATATGTTAGTTTGTGTAGTCTTACTCGTTTTTTAAAAGAAACAAGATGTCGTATTTATGTGTAGAACCTGTTCTTTACGAAAGAAAGGGTTCAATTTTGGGTTTGTTTCTTGTGCAAAGCTTTGCGAGGAGATTCAATGGTTGCGTGTTTGAATCCCACAACGGCTCTGTGATGCAATGGGTAGCGCATTGGATTTCTAGGCAAGGAAAGAGTTTCAAAAGTTGTGGGTTCGAATCCCACCAGATTTGGGTTTTCCTTGTTACTTCCAAGAGATTAATAACGCATATATTAATCACAACTTGTTTCTTTTGAGGTTTAGAAGCTGTTCTTTACAAAAGAAAGGGTACAATTTAGGGTTTGTTTCTTGTGCAAAGTATCTGTTGTATTCAGTTAGATTAACTACACTTTTTTATGAAAAACACAGCTTTTGTGGTTTAGTAAGAAGTGGTAGCATTAAAAAGCATTGTTGCTTTGTAAACCTCTGCATATACATGGGTTTCTCTTCTGTATTTTATAAGAAACAACATTTCGTCTTTAGATGTTTAGAAGCTGTTCTTTACAAAAGAAATGTTACAATTTTGGAGTTGTTTCTTGTGCAAAGGTCTGCGAAGAGATTCGACTTACATACCCAATGGCTCTGTGGCGCAATGGATAGCGCATTGGACTTCTAGATCAGCAAACAGATTCAAAGGCTGTGGGTTCGACTCCCACCAGAGTCGGTTTTTCCTTGTTACCTCCAAGGGATAAAAAGTTTTATTATTCAGTAAGAAGTGGTAGCATTAAAAAGCATTGTTGCTTTGTAAACCTAAATAGATAGATATATAGATTATAGTATATATAGAATAAAGATCATAGATAGGACATACAACAGACATACAGACAGATAATAGATATATAGATAGAGATATAATAGATAATAGATAGATAGATAGATAGAATAGATAGATAGATAGATAGACAGACAGACAGACAGACAGACAGACAGACAGACAGACAAGACAGACATACAGACAGACAGATAGATAGATAGATAGATAGATAGATAGATAATAGATAGATAGACAGACAGACAGACAAACAATAGATAGATATGGATATATAGATAGATAGATGATAGATAATAGATAGATAGATCTCTATGTCAATTAGAATGCTCGCTCGCTCGACACCGATAGATAGATATATAATAGATATTATAAATAGATAGATAAAGATAGATAGATAGATAGAATAGATGATATATCGGTAGCTAGATAGACTAGCATAGTAGGATAGGTCGCTCTCTATCTCGCATTTTGATGCTCAATAGATAGATAAGATAGCTAGATAAGAAAGATAGAACGATAGATCGATAGATAATGATAGATCGCTAGATGTAGTTGATAGGGCGCTCACTCGCTCGCTCCTCTACTCTCTGCTCGCTCGCTCGCTCTCTCGCTCGCTCGCCCGCCGACTCGATTGCTCGCTTGCTAGCTAGATCGATGATAGATAGATGCTCGCATCGCTAATAGATCGATTGCTCGCTAGACAGCCCAGCTCGATAGATGCTACGCTCATCGCTACTCGATAGATCGATCGATCGATACGAAGGATCGTCGATAGAATGATAATAGCCAGATAGATAGATAGTACTAGAGAGATAGATAGATTAGATTGATAGATCGCTATATCAGCTTATATAGATAATAGCTAGATCCTAGATAGCTAGACAGATATATAACATTGCTCAGAAGATACATAGATAGATAAAGATAGATTAATAGAATAGATAGCTGGTCGACTAGATAGCCTTAATCATAGATCGGTACGATAGCTCTCTCGCTCTGCTCTCCTGCTAGCTCCCGCTCGCTCTCTCCGCTCGCGCTCGCTCGCCTCGCTCGCTCGTCTCCTCGCTCGCTCGCTCCTGCTCGACTCGCTCGTCTCTGCTCGCTTCGTGCTCGCTCGCTACGCTCCTGCTCGCTACCTGCTCCTGGTCTCGCTCTCTGCTGCCGCTCGCTTGCTCGCTGCTCGCTCGCTCGCTCGCTCGCTCGCTCGCTCGCTCGCTCGCTCGCCTCGCTCGCCCGCTCCGCTCGCCTCTCGCTTCGCTCGCTCGCTCGCTCTGCCGTCGTCCTCCCGCTCCTGCCTCTCGCTACGCTGCTCTGCTCGCTGTCGCTCTCTCCTCGCTCGCTCGCTCGCTCGCTCGCCGCTCGCTCGCTCGCCATGCTACTAGATTAGATTCGAAGATAGATAGATAGATATAATATGGACAAACAGTATAAATGATAGATAGAATAGATAGATCGATTAGATGATCGATAGATAGAGAAACAGTAGCCCACCTCTTACATTATCAAGCCTCAATACCACCCCGACCAGGAAAAGCCATGTGCACTGAAACAACTCATCAGCTCCCTCTCCCTACTAACATAAACCCACAATCCACAGAACCTTTCTAAACCTCAATCACAGCCCCCATATAGACCAATAGCCATTGGACCTACGTGGATGAATGGAAGAAAGAAACAAAAAAGTCCCAGAAACTACTATATACCAGGCACTGGACAAGACTACAAACTGGCCCCACCTGGAGAATATCACAAAAACCCTAAAGAGAGACAAGTCCTGAGTCTCTACGACTGAGTGTCCACAGCCTAGAAACCCTCTGCCCGCACCGACAGACATATAACCAAGAGAGAACAACTGGGTGCCCGCACCTGTGAGTGACCCAGGGAACCTTAGAGATGAAACCCACTCCTTCTACACTGCCCCAAATACAAAGTCAATACGGGACCCCCATTTCAAGAGATGTCTTGTCTATTTCTATTATCTATTATCCTATCATATCTATCCTTTATTATCTAGTCGCTCTTGTCATTATCTATGTATATATTATCTTGATCTATATCTATGCTTCGTATCTTATCTATTCTATCTTACTATCTTTATCTACTATGCTATCTATCTATCTATTATCTATATCATTATCTATCTAGTGTATTAGTCTCGTTGTATTCATGCAAAAATTCTACATTGTATCTATCTTATCTATCATCGACTACTCTAGTCTATCTTGTATCTATTTTTTCCTTCTTATTCCATCATCTATCTCTCTATTGTGCTATCTGATCTGATCTCTTGCATCTATCGATATTCTATATATATATTATCTAATCTATATCTATCTATCTATCTATCATTCTGTACGTCTTATGATGTATATACGCTCTCTGTCTGTAAAACTGACTATCTTCTATCCACTATCTCCTCCATCGTCATCCTATCTATCTATCTATCTATCTTATATAACTATCTATCTCTGCTTGTTATTCTATCTATCTGCTCATGTCTATTATCGTATTATCTATTTATCTATCTATCTATCTAATCATCTTTCTAAGTTCTGTTAGTTCTTAATTCGCAAAATGAATATATCTATTCTATTCTATCTTATTCTATTTCTTGATTGATGTATTCTGTCTAATCGCTTCTACACTATCATATCTATCTATCTATCTATCATATCTATCATCTTGATGCGATCTAGCTATATAGGAGGTTTGGCTGAAGTATCGTCTATCTCATATCTATCTATCTATCATACTATCTATATCATCTAATCTATTATCTATATATCTATCTATCATGTATCTATCTATGAATACTATCTATATCTATCTATCTATCTATCTACATTCTATCTATTCTACATCGCTGTGATCGATCTCATCTCTCCTCTTATCCATAGTCCACATCATCCATCATGCCACCATCATAATCATATCTATCTATCTATCTTATATATCTACTATTCGTGATCTATCTGCGTTATCAATATCTTCTATATATCTATCTTAATCTAGTCTATCTATCCTTCTATCTATCTATCTATCTATCTATCTTATTACTATCATATCTATTATCTATCTTGTCATTTCTTTCGTTATAGAAAACTGCTATGAATTATTATCTATTAATCTATCTATCTATCTAACTCTATCTATCTATCTATACTCTATCTGTCTATCGTATATATCTTCTATCTATCTATATTATTTATTTTCTACTATTACTGTCTATCCTGTCGGTATATCAAAACATGACATATATCCACTCATCACTCACTATACTGAGGTACCTGTCGTCTGCTCTTTATCGATATATTCTCGATTTCCGTCTCATTAAGAGCAGAGAGCGCACGGCAACGACGGACAGAGCGCGTGAGCGAGGGGCAGCCTAGGTGTCGGCGAGGAGCGCAGCGATCTGAGGGGAGCAGCTGACCGCGATCATCATCATCATACCATCCATGCCATCATCATCTATCTGCATAGCCTGCCCATCTATCTATATATGCATTATCTAGTTATGATCTAGTATATGGTATCTAGAATCTGTCTATCTATGTATCTATCTATCTATTATCTATCTATATATCATGCTTAGCTTCTATTCTTTATCTAAAAAAAATCTTATCTATTCTATCTATCTATATCCATATCTATCTATCTATCTATCTATCTATTACTATCTATCTGTGCTATCTCATCATCATAAGCTCCCATTGCGATTGCTATCATATTATATCTCATCTATTATCTATATCTATTATCCGTGGTTCGTATCTTATCTATCATTTATTATCTTATCATATTCTACATCTCTCCTTCTATTCGATCATTATCTATCATTGAGTATCTATCTTAGTTACATCATCCATTTTATTACTATCTATACGATTATCTATATCTATCTACTATTTCTACATCGTCTATTGATGATCTAGTATCTAGCTTCTCTATCAATACTACATCGTTATCTATATGATATCATATCTATATATCGTCTATTTATAGTTGCTATTGTCTATTTATTATGATCTATCTATTGCTATCTCGTTATCTATCGTATCTATATCGAGCTATCATCATACTAATCTAGCTATACTATCTATATGAATCTATCGGTTATCGTATCTAGTCTATCGATGTATCTATCTATCTATATCTATTATCTATTCTATTTATCTATCTTAGACCTATATATCATCTACCTATCGAGGTATCGTATCTATGCTATGGCGACCTAGCGCTAGTACTATCTATGCTATCTCTAGCTATCTAGTGTACTTATCAGCGATTATATATCTATCATCTGTCTATCTATCTACTCCTTCTCATCTACAGATCGATCTATCATCGATATTATCTAGCAGCATTAGGTAATATCCAGATCTAGCTATTTGTGTGGTCTGTCTGTCTGGGGATGACTATAGGGAGGCAGCAGAGCACAGCTTAGTCAGGTCAAATTATTATCTTATCTATATCTATCATCATCATCTATCATCATAATTATGATCTATTATTTTTCTATTATCTTCATATTCTATCTATCTATCTTACATTTATCTATCCATATTTATTATCTATCTACCTATCTATATCTATATCTATCTATCTACCTATGATATCTATCTATCTATCTATCTTTATCTATCCTCATTTCATATATTATTATATATCTATTATCTGCTATCTATCTATAATTCTATATACAATCTATCTATCTATATATTATCTGATCATCTATATATTATATATCACATATCTATCTATGTGGTTGTCTGTCTGTCTGTTATCTATCTATATCTCTCTATCTATCTATCTATAACTATCTATACTATATCTATTATCTATCTATCTGCTGTCTGTCTGTCTGTTCGTTAGGCTTCTGTCTGTCTGTCTGTCTGTCTCGTCTGTCTTCTATCTATCTATCGATCTATATATCTATTTAGTATCTATATATCTATCTATCTATCTACATCTATCTATCTGTCTGTCTGTCTGTCTTCGTCTGTCTGTTATCTATTATCTTTCTTCTATCTATCTATCTTATCTCCTATCGATCATATCGATCATCTATCTATCCTTCTATCTATTTATCTGCTGTCTGTCTGTTCTGTCTAGATTGTATGCTCTTATGTATCTGAGATTAATCTATCTTATCTATTCAGATCGTATCGGTGTCTCTCCCTAGCTCTTCTATCACTTTATCTAGCAGGATCGATCGACGACTCATAGCGTATTTATGATCATCTATGTTATCTATCTATTAGCTTTTATCTATCTATCTATCTATCTATCTCTGCGCTTCTCTGTATCTTATTGTATATCTTCTCTCTTCTTCTATCCTTCTATCTATAGTATCTATCTATCTATGCGGTCTTATTGTTTCTCTATCATATGATCTATCTATTCATCTATCTATTATTATCTATCATCATCATCATCTATCTTCTATCTATCTCATCTGTCCTGTCGGTCTGTCTGTCTGTCTGTATATCCTTCTATCACAATTCTATCCATCCATATCCGTGGCTGTCAGTTCGTCAGTCCGTTGTCAATCGATTTCTATCTATCTATCTACTCTACTATCTATCTTTGTCATATCTATCTTGTTGTCTGTCGGTCTGTCTATTACATCGATCTATTTATCAGCGATGTATCTACCTATCTATGATGCTATTTTATAATCTATCTATCTAACTATTGAATATATATCTATCGTCTATCCTACTATCTATCACTTCTATCTATCCTTCTATCTATCTATCTATCTATCTACTATCTAATATCTCATCTATCGATCTATCTATCTATCTATCTTATATCATCCATTCTATCTATTGTTTCGTGGTCTGTCTATCTTTCATTATCTATCTATCTATCTATTATCATCTATCTATCTATCTATATCTATCTATATTAGTCTATCTAATCTATCTATCTATCTATCTATCATTCTATCTATCTTAACCCTTCTATCGATCTATCTATCTTCTAGTCTGGTCGTGTCTGTCTGTGTATATAGCAAACTGCACATAATCTATCTATCTATTTATCTCTTGTTCTATTCTCTGTTAATCTATCTTATCTATTCTATCTATCTTATCTATGTCTATCTATACTATCATCTATTCTATCTATCATCTATCTATCTATCCTTCTATCTATCTATCATTCTATCTAATCTAATCTGATCTATCTGTCTGTCGTCTGTCTGTATTAGCAAAAACTGCCAAATATATCTATCTATTATCATCTATCTATCTATATCGATCTATCGTATCTATCTATCTATCTCTGTGTCATTCTGTATCATATCATCCTCTATCTATCTATCACTATCTATCTATCTATCTATCTGTCTGTCTGGGTCTGTCTGTATATAGCAAACAATGCAATATATCTATCTATCTATCTATTTATCTGTATGTATGTCTGTCTGTCTGTCTGTTCGTACCTATCTATTCTATCTATCATCTATTACTTATCTATCTGTATCTATCTATCTAGTCAGACATCGACTCGTAGAGTATCTAGCAGCTATTAGCGCTAGCATCAGCGATTCACGGTCAGGATCGATCGACGTATCGTTTATCGAGCGGGTTAAGTAGCACTACTAGACGAGCGAGTCGTAGCCAGTCGAGAGAACGGACGACGATCGAGCATCTATCGAGCGTAACAGTCTAGTCGAGCTATCACTATCAGCTACTCGTGCAGAGAGACTCACCAGCCAGCCCTCCATCCATATCCATCCATCAATCCAGCCACTCACCATCCATCCTCCATCCATCCATCGCATCCATCCATCACTTATCTATCTATCTATTATCTATCTATCTATCTATCTATCTGATCTATCTATCTAGTCTATCTATTCTACTATTATCTATCGATATATCTATCGTATCTATCTATTATCTGATCTATCTATTTATCGATCTTCTAGATCTATCTTACTATCGGTAGATCTAGCCTATTCTTATCTATCTATCCATACTATCTATTCTATCCTCTATATCATCTATATCTAGTATCTATCGATCTGTCTGTCTATTCCTTCTATCCATCTATCATCCAATCCACCATTGTCCGTCCGTCCCGTCTGTTGTCTGTCGGTTATCTTCCATATATCTATATAGAATCGAATGATTCTGATCGTCGGCGGAGTGTCGTAGGCGAGCTGCCTCATATCCAGCATGCTGACGATGCGGCATTCATAGCATGCTGATCGGATATAGCGAGCTGAGCGAGGCTAGCGTAAGGCGAGCGGGTGCGCATAGGCGAGCGAGCAGCGAGAGCGAGCCCGGAGCGACGGGGAGCGAGAGGGGCGAGGAGCGACGGGCGAGGGATCAGCGAGGGCGAGAGTAGCGAGCGCAGGAGCGATCGATGCAGCGAGCGAGCGAGTGCAGCGGAGGAGCAGAGGAGCGAGGAGCACGAGCGATGTCGAGCGAGACGGAGCGAGCGATGAGCGAGCGAGGAGCGATGCGAGAGCCGAGGAGCGGGCTAGCGAGCGAGCGAGCGGCGGCGATGAGGAGCGAGAGCAGCGAGAGCGTATCATCGAGAGATGCTGAGTGAGCGATGCAGTCGAGCGAGCGAGCGAGGAGCGATGAGCGAGCGGAGACAATCGACCTATCTAGCGCATTATCATATCTATCTTTCTAGGTTTAATCTAGTATCTCTATCTATTATCTATCTGCATCTATGATATCTATCTATCTATCAGTATTATCTTTATATCATCTATCTATCGTATCTATCTTATTATCTATCATATTTATCTATTTATTATCTATCTATCTATCTTCTATCATATCTATCTGTCTGTGTCTATCAACCTACAATGCCGACTCACATGAATTGTGCACATAACTTCAATTGTCGTTGCTGCAAGCTGAACCTTTCCACACCTGGGTCTCTGGGGGACTGCGCAGCACCAGGCAGTGTCACCTCTCTCCCCAGCCTCCCTCCTCCCCAACCCAGCAGCTCCCTCAGTCCTGCTAATCCTCCTCCAGTTCATTACCAGCCATCCAGTTCATTACACAATGTAGTCAGCCCTCCAGTTCATTACCCAGCCCTCCAGTTCATTACACAATGTAGTCAGGCCCATCCAGTCTTAACCAGACCATCAGTTCATTACACAATGTAGTCAGCCCTCCCAGTTATTACCCAGCCCTCCAGACTGATTTACCCAGCCCACAGTTAACTTACACAAGTAGTCAGCTCCTCAGTTCATTACCAGCCCTCCGTCATTACCAAGCCCCAGTTCAATTACACAATGTAGTCAGCCACCAGTTATTACCCAAAATGAGTCACCCTCCATGTCATTCCCACTCCATATACAGCCCTCCGTTCTCATACACATGCTGAGCAGCTCATCACGATTCATGTCACCCCAGTCAGATCCAGCTCCAGTCATTAAACAAGGTAGTCAGCCCTCCAGTTAGTTACCCAGCCCTCCAGTTTCATAACAAGTAGTATCAGCCCTCAGTTCATTACACAATGTAGTCAGCCCTCCAGTTCATTGCCAGCCCCCAGTTCCTTACCCAGACCCTCCAGTATCATTACACAATGTAGTCAGCCACTCCAGTTCAGATACCCAGCACTCTCAGTCATTGACACAATGTAGTAAGCCCTCCAGTTCATTACCCCCAGCCCCCGAGTTCCATACACAATGTAGTCAGCCCTCCAGTTCATTACACACTGTAGTCGCCGCCAGTTCATTACCCGCACCCAGTTCATTACCAGCCTCAAGTTCATTACCCAGCCCTCCAGTTCATTACACAAGTAGTCAGCCCTCCAGTTTCATAACCCAGGCCCTCCAGTCATACCCGCCCTCCAGTTCATTACAATGTATAGCCTCCCAGTTCATTAACAATGTAGTCAGCCCTCACATTTCCGTACACAATGTAGTCAGCCCTCCAGTCCAGTACCCAGCCCTCCAGTCATTACATCACAATGTAGTCAGACCACCAGTTCAATTAGCCAGTGAATTAGTCATCCTCAAGGTACATACCTGCAGGGGCCCCAGGCCACCCTGCCAGATTGAGGCCAGACCCCATAACTCCTGACTCCCCTCCACGAACTCTGAGGGACCAGAACGGTTTTTAAACAGGTGATACGATCAGCTGTTAAAAGGCCCGACCGAACATCCAGAACTGAACTGGAAGTTCGGGGTCCGTTTTTTTAAACAGTGATATCACGTATGTTTGCTTCCTTGTGCAATCAGCTGTTATAAAAACAGGTGGCACTGCAGGGATTTGGAATTGGGGCGCCCCCCCCCACCCCCCGACGTTATTAGCCAATGCTAGTCAGCCTTCCCGTTCATTAGACAGTTTTACCCAGTATGGGCCCAGAAAAGTACGTGATGGTGGCCCGTGTATGGATCTCCATGGCTAACAGGACCCAGAGATGCTCCCCCACCAAACACACGGGAAGAAGGTGAGCGGAGGAAATCGACTGCTGAGAGGTGGGGAGGAGGAAGAGTAGTAAAGAGTCCTGTAGCTGCAGCATGAGAGGGTGACATAAGCTGTGATTACTTAAGTGACACAACCCTGTCCGGTACAGTAACGTACAATCCGTAGTGCATATTAAAAGTGGCATAATACCAGGAAAGCCGGTACAACCTGGAGGGTATGGTCTAAAAACAGCCAGGCCAAGTTCTGTTGTAATAAAAAAGCTGCGTTTTTTATGAATGCACGGTGACGTAACATGTTTATTATTCTTTTTAATTCTATTTAGTAGGAGTATTTTATTTAAGGAGCGGATTCTTATTTAAGGAGGGTATTACTTATTTAGGTAGGAGTATTCTATTTAAGGAGGGTTATTCTTATTTAGGTAGGAGTATTCTTATTTAAGGAGCGGTATTCATGAAGGAGCGGTATTTTATTTAAGGAGGGGTATCTTTTTAGGTAGGAGTTATTCTTATTTAAGGAGCAGTGTTCTTATTAAGGAGGGGTATTCTTATTTAAGGAGCGGTATTCTTATTTAAGGAGGGGTATTCTTATTTAAGGAGGGGTATTCTTATTTAGGTAGGAGTATTCTTATTTAAGGAGGGGTATTCTTATTTAGGTAGGAGTATTCTTATTTAAGGAGAGGTATTCTTATTTAAGGAGCGGTTATTCTTATTTAAGGAGGGGTATTCTTATTTAGGTAGGAGTTTTCTATTTAAGGAGCGGTATTCTTATTTAAGAGGGGTATTCTTATTTAGGTAGGAGTATCTATTTAAGGAGCAGTGTCTTATTTAAAGGAGGGGTATTCTGTTGTAGGTGGAGATCTTATTTAAGGAGGGTATTCTTGTTTAAAGCTTATTTTTATTTAAGAGGGGTATTCTTATTTAAGGAGCGGTATTCTTATTAAGGAGGGTATTCTTGTTTAGGTAGGGTATTCTATTAAGGGGGGTTATTCTTGTTTAGGATTGAGGGTAATATTTATAAGGAGGGGTATTCTTATTTAAGGAGGGGTATTCTTGTTTAGGTAAGGGTATTCTTATTTAAGGAGGGTATTCTTGTTTAGGTAGAGGTATTTCTTATTAAGGAGGTTTTTGGTTTAGTTAGGGTTTATTAGGAGCGGTATTCTTATTTAAGGAGGGGTTTCTTGTTTAGGTAGAAGGTATTCTTATTTAAGGAGGGTATTCTGTTTAGGTAAGGGTTTATTCTTATTTAAGGGGGTATTCTTGTTTAGGTAGGGTTTCTTATTTAGGGGGGTATCTTGTTAGGTCGGAGGTATTCTTATTTAAGGAGGGGTATCTTGTTTAGTAGAGGTATCTTATTAAGGAGGTATCTATTTAAGGAGATTTATGGTATCGGACACATGATTCCGTCCTCCCAATTCTCCTGTTATTTTTAGATTTAGAACTTTTCTCTGACAGGATTAGCAGCTTTCAGATTCCCTGGCTGAGTTCAATGAAAGACTAAAAGTGCTGCAAGATTTCCAGAGTCAATTTATCTTAAATTAAAGGGACTGTCCAGCCCTTAAACCACAATTTAATATATTATTGGACGTTTTACTAGCTTTAAAACAAGCCAAACCGTATTAAAATCCGCTCAGCCAATTTTAAGATACAAACAGTTTTGCTCCCTTCTTTTTGCAGACCAGGAACATCTCAGTATAAATCCATTTCTTACGTCACCTTATCTGTTCCTGAGCAGCCTTCATCCGCCCTCAGAGAACCCAAACAGAAACTCCATATTAGTGACGTCTCCTCCCACCATCTGGATCCATGCTTGCTTGTCCTCGTACCGTAAAATCCTTTAAATATAAGATAGATACCTGCCCAGAATTAGCCACCCAGTGGCACTCTCCAATCACGTCAGACACATCTGTGATTGGCTGTGTCTCTGTCAATCACAGACACGGCTGCTGGTCTGGCCCCCTGCTTGCGGTTGGGGGTGGGCAGGGGGTATCTATCATATATTAAAATATATATTTTTTTAAAAACAAAATAGAAGGTAGGAATACTTGCTCCTACTGCCTATAGAATTGGAGATGCTCCTACCACCACCACAATATAGATTCTTCCAATATAATGGCAACTTGCACCACTTACGCCGTATAGAACCAGAACGCTGCATTTATTTATCCCCAGCTATCCCATGTGTAGACACAGCACAAACTGCGAGAATAATAATAATAATAATTCTCTAGAATGTCTGCTTGTTCTTGTGGTTTCCCTCCACACCCACTTCCGCTTCCTTTTCGTTCACCTATCGACAGTGTCCCTGTGATGCTGTCAGCTGCGGTGGGGAGATGGGAAACGTACAGAAAATAAATGATCTCATGGGTTTTCCTAGATGTGTGTTAGTCACAGCTGGTTACCCACTAATGGAAGGAAAAGATGGGAAAGCCTGACGTCACGACTAGATGTCTAACCCAGCCACACACAATGGACCTTTAAACCCATTCAAACAAAATGTCAACAATCTGGTCTACATTTCATCTCCCACAGGACCCGTCGTTTCTAACCCCTTTCAAGTTTTATAAAGGTTGGTTAAAAAATGTGATGAAAGCTTCCACCCCCAAACGCAATTTATGTTATACTTACCTATTTCTAAACATAAAAGGGGTGGATGTTCCCTCATTAACCCTATATGGGAAACATTTATATTCTGTATTCTGTGTGAGTCCAATCTCTTCGCAGACCTTTGCACAAGAAACAACTCCAAAATTGTAACATTTCTTTTGTAAAGAACAGCTTCTAAACATCTAAAGACGAATGTTTGTTTCTTATAAAATACAGAAGAGAAAACCCATGTATATGCAAGGTTTACAAAGCAACATGTTTATGCTAACCACTTCTTACTAAACCACAAAGCTGTTTTTTCATAAAAAAGTGTAGTTAATCTAACTGAATACAACTACTTTGCACAAGAAACCAAACCCAAATTGTACCCTTTCTTTTGTTAAAGAACAGTCTTCTAACCTCAAAAGAAACAAGTGTGTTTAATATATGCGTTATTAATCCCTTGGAAGAACAGGAAAACCCAAATGGTGGGATTCGAACCCACAACCTTGAAACTCTTTGCTGACCTAGAAATCCAATGCGCTACCCATTGCATCACAGAGCCGTGTGGGATTCAAACACGCAACCATTGAACTCCTCGCAAAACTTTGCACAAGAAAACAAACCCAAAATTGAACCCTTTCTTTCGTAAAGAACAGGTTCTACAACATAAAGACGACATCTTGTTTCTTTTAAAAAACGAGTAAGACTACACAAACTAACATATGTCAACAAATCTGGGACTAAGTTGGGAATATCAAATGCTTCATTATCCCTTGGAGAGTGACAATGCAAAATCGACTCTGGTGGACTCGAACCCACAACCTTTGAATTCTTTGCAGACCTAGAAGTCCAATGCGCTATCCATTGCGCACCCGAGCCCATTGGGTTGTAGAGTCGAACTCTCGCAGACCTTTGCACAGAAACAACTCCAAAATTGTAACATTTCTTTTGTAAAGAACAGCTTCTAAACATCTAAAGACGAAATCGTTGTTTCTTTAAAATACAAAAGAAACCCATGTGCAGAGGTTTACAAAGCAACAATGCTTTTTAATGCTACCACTTCTTACTAAACCACAAAAGCTGTCTTTTTAAAAAAGTGTAGTAATCTAACCTGAATTACAACAGATACCTTGCACAAGAAACAAACCCAAATTGTACCCTTTCTTTTGTAAAGAACAGCTTCTAACTCAAAAGAAACAATTGTGATTTATATGCGTTATAATCCCTGAAGAACAAGAAAACCAAATTGGTGGGATTCGAACAACCACCTGTGAAACTCTTTGGACCTAGAAATCCAATGCGCTACAATTGCATCAACAGAGCGTGTGTGGGATTCAACACGCAACCATTGAATATCCTCGCAATACTTTGCACAAGAAACAAACCCAAAATTTACCCTTTCTTTCGTAAAGAACAGGTTCTTACACATAAGACGACATCTTGTTTCTTTTAAAAAACGAGTAAGACTACACAAACTAACATATGTCAACAAATCTGGGACCTAAGTGGGGAATATCAAATGCATTCATTACCTTGGAAGTGACAAGCAAAATCGACTCTGGTGGGACTCAACCCACAACCTTTGATATCTTTGCAGACCTAGAAGTCCAATGCGCTATATTGCGCCACAGAGCCATTGGGTGTGTGAGTCGCATCTCTTTGAATCTCTTTGAATACCTTTGCACAGAAACTAACTCCAAAATTGTAACATTTCGTTTGTAAGAACAGCTTCTAAACACCTAAAGACGAAACCTTGTTTCTTTTAAAATACACAAGATAAACCCATGTATATGCAGAGGTTTACAAAGCAACAATGCTTTTTAATGTACCACTTCTTACTGATAATAAAACTTTTTATCCCTTGGAGGTAACAAGGAAAAACCGACTCTGGTGGGATTCGAACCACAGCCTTTGAATCTCTTTGCAGACCTAGAAGTCCAATGCGCTATCCATTGCGCCACAGAGCCATGGGTATGTAAGTGAATCTCTTCGCAGACCTTTGCACAAGAAACAACTCCAAAATTGTAACATTTCTTTTGTAAAGACAGCTTCTAAACATCTAAAGACGAAATGTGTTTCTTATAAAATACAGAAGAGAAACCCATGTATATGCAGAGGTTTACAAAGAACAAATGCTTTTTAATGCTACCACTTCTTACTAAACCACAAAAGCTGTGTTTTTCATAAAAAGGTAGTTAATCTAACTAGAATACAACAGATACTTTGCACAAGAAACAAACCCAAAATTGTACCCTTTCTTTTGTAAAGAACAGCTTCTAAACCTAAAAGAAACAAGTTGTGATTAATATATGCGTTATTAATCCCTTGGAAGTAACAAGGAAACCCAAATCTGGTGGGATTCGAACCCCAACCTTTGAAACTCTTTGCTGACCTAGAATCCAATGCGCACCCATTGCATCACAGAGCCGTTGTGGGATTCAAACACGCAACCATTGAATCTCCTCGCAAACTTTGCACAAGAACAAACCCAAATTGAACCCTTTTTTCGTAAAGACAGGTTCTACAACATAAAGACAATATTGTTTCTTTTAAAAAACGAGTAAGACTACACAACTAACATATGTCAACAAATCTGGGACCTAAGTTGGGAATATCAAATGCATTCATTATCCCTTGGAAGTGACAAGCAAAATCGACTCTGGTGGGACTCGAACCCACACCTTTGAATATCTTTGCAGACCTAGAAGTCCAATGCGCTATCCATTGCGCCACAGAGCCATTGGGTTGTGAGCATTGAATCTCTTTGAACCTTTGCACAAGAAACACTCCCAAATTGTAACATTTCGTTTGTAAAGAACAGCTTCAAACACCTAAAGACGAAACTGTTTTCTTTAAAATACAAGAAAAACCCATGTATATGCAGAGGTTTACAAAGCAACAATGCTTTTTAATGCTACCACTTCTTACTGAAAAAAACTTTTTTCCTAAAAAACCGTGGTAGATTAATCCCACACCTTGAATACAACAGATACTTTGCAGACAAGAAACAAACCTAAATTTGTACCTTTCTTTTGTAAAGAACAGCTCTAAACCTCAAAGAAAACAAGTTGTGATTAATATATGCGTATTAATCCTTGAAGTAACAAGGAAAAAAAAATAAAATTGGTGGATTCGAAACCCACAACCTTTGAAACCTTTGCTGACCAGAAATCCAATGGCTACCATTGCATCACAGATCGTTGTGGATTCAAACACGCAAACAAACCATTGAATTCTCCTGCACAAAACTTGCACAAGAAACCAAACCCAAAATTGAACCCTTCTTTGTAAAGAACAGGTTATCCATAAAGAACGACATCTTGTTTATTTTAAAAACGAGTAAGACTACACAAACTAACATATGTCAACAAATCTGGGACCTAAGTGGGAATATCAAATGCATTCATTATCCCTTGGAAGGCAATGCAAAATCGACTCTGGTGGGACTCGAACCCACAACCCTTGGAATATCTTTGCAGACCTAGAAGTCCAATGCCTATCCATTGCGCCACAGAGCCATTGGGTTGAGTCGCATCCTTGAATCTCTTGAATACCTTTGCACAAGAAACTACTCCCAAATTGTAACATTTCGTTGTTAAAGAACAGCTTCTAAACACCTAAAGACGAAACCTTGTTTCTTTTAAAATACACAAGATAACCATGTATATGCAGAGGTTTACAAAGCAACAATGCTTTTTAATGCTACCACTTCTTACTGAATAATAAAACTTTTTATACCCTTGGAGGTAACAAGGAAAAAACCGACTCTGGTGGGATTCGAACCCACAGCCTTTGAACTCTTTGCAGACCTAGAAGTCCAATGCGCTATCATTGCCCACAGAGCCATTGGGTAGTAAGTCTGAATCTCTTGCAGACCTTTGCACAAGAAACAACTCCAAAATTGTAACATTTCTTTTGTAAAGAACAGCTTCTAAACATCTAAAGAGAAAATGTTGTTTCTTATAAAATACAGAAGAGAACCCATGTATATGCAGAGGTTTACAAAGCAACAATGCTTTTTAATGCTACCACTTCTTACTAAACACAAAAGCTGTGTTTTTCATAAAAAGTGTAGTTAATCTAACTGAATACAACAGATACTTTGCACAAGAAACAACCAAAATTGTACCCTTTCTTGTAAAGAACCTTCTAAACCTCAAAAGAAACAAGTTGTTGATTATATATGCGTTATTAATCCCTTGAAGTAACAAGGAAAACCAAAATCTGGTGGGATTCGAACCCACAACCTTTGAAACTTTTGCTGACCTAGAAATCCAATGCGCTACCCATTGCATCACAGAGCCGTTGTGGGATTCAAACACGCAACCATTGAATCTCCTCGCAAAACTTTGCACAAGAACAAACCCAAAATTGAACCCTTTCTTTCGTAAAGAAACAGGTTCTACACATAAGACGACATCTTGTTTTTTAAAAAACGAGTAAGACTACACAACTAACATATGTCAACAAATGGGACTAAGTTGGGAATATCAAATGCATTCATTATCCCTTGGAAGTGACAAAGCAAAATCGACTCTGGTGGGACTCGAACCCACAACCTTTGAATATCTTTGCAGACCTAGAAGTCCAATGCGCTATCCATTGCGCCCACAGAGCCATTGGGTATGTAAGTCGACTCTTTGCAAGACCTTTTGCACAAGAAACAACTCCAAATTGAAAATTGTACATCTTTTGTAAGAACAGCTTCTAACACACTAAAGACGAAAGTTGTTTCTTTAAAATACAGAAGAGAAACCCATGTATATGCAGAGGTTTACAAAGCAACAATGCTTTTTAATGCACCACTTCATTACTAGACCACAAAAGCTGTCTTTTTCATAAAAAGGTAGTATATCAACTGAATACAACAGATACCTTGCACAAGAAACAAACCCAAATTGTACCTTTTTTTGTAAGAACAGCTTCTAAACTCAAAAGAAACAAGTTGTGATTAATATATGCGTTATTAATCCATTGGAAGTTACAAGGAAAACAAAATTCTGGTGGGATTTCGAACCAAACAACCTTTGAAACTCTTTGCTGACCTAGAAATCCAATGCGCTACCATTGCATCACAGACGTTGTGGGATTCAAACACGCAACCATTGAATCTCCTCGCAAAACTTTGCACAAGAAACAACCAAAATTGAACCCTTTCTTTTGTAAGAACAGGTTCTACACATAAAGACGACATCTTGTTTCTTTTAAAAAACGAGTAGACTACACAAACTAACATATGTCAACAATCTGGGACCAAGTTGGGAATATCAAATGCATTCATTATCCCTTGGAAGGCAAGCAAAATCGACTCTGGTGGGACTCGAACCCACAACCTTGAATACTTTGCAGACCTAGAAGTCCAATGCGCTATCCATTGCGACCAGAGCCATTGGGTTGTGAGGTCGCATCTCTTTGAATCTCTTTGAATATCTTTGCACAAGAAACTACTCCAAAATTGTAACATTTCGTTTGTAAAGAACAGCTTCTAAACACCTAAAGACGAAACCTTGTTCTTTAAAATACACAGATAAACCATGTATATGCAGAGGTTTACAAAGCAACAATGCTTTTAATGCTACCACTTCTTACTGAATAATAAAAACTTTTTACCCTGGAGGTAACAGGAAAAAAAAAACGACTGGTGGGATTCGAACCCACAGCCTTTGAACTCTTTGCAGACTAGAGTCCAATGCGTATCCATTGCCACAGAGCCATTGGGTATGTAAGTGCGAATCTCTTGCAGACCTTTGCACAGAAACAACTCCAAAATTGTAACATTTCTTTTGTAAAGAACAGCTTCTAAACATCTAAAGACGAAATGTTGTTTCTTATAAAATACAGAAGAGAAACCCATGTATATGCAGAGGTTTACAAAGCAACAATGCTTTTTAATGCTACCACTTCTTAATAAACCACAAAAGCTGTGGTTTCATAAAAAAGTGTAGTAATCTAACTGAAACAACAGATACTTTGCACAAGAAACAAACCCAATTGTACCCTTTCTTTTGGTAAGAACAGCTTCTAAACCTCAAAAGAAACATTTGTGATAATATATGCGTTATAATCCCTTGAAGTAACAAGGAAAACCCAAATCTGGTGGGATTCGAACCCACAACCTTGATAAACTCTTTGCTGACCTAGAAATCCAATGCGCTACCCATTGCATCACAAGGCCGTGTGGGATTCAAACAGCAACCATTGAATCTCCTCGCAAACTTTGCACAAGAAACAAACCCAAAATTGAACCTTTCTTCGTAAAGAACAGGTTCTACAACATAAAGACGACATCTTGTTTCTTTTAAAAACGAGTAAGACTACAAAACTAACATATGTCAACAAATCTGGGACCTAAGTTGGGAATATCAAATGCATTCATTATCCCTTGGAAGTGACAAGCAAAATCGACTCTGGTGGGACTCGAACCCACAACCTTTGAATATCTTTGCAGACCTAGAAGTCCAATGCCTATCCATTGCGCCACGAGCCATGGTGTGTAGTCGCATCTCTTGAATCTCTTTGAATAACCTTTGCACAAGAAAACTACTCCCAAATTGTAACATTTCGTTTGTAAGAAACAGCTTCTAAACACCTAAAGACGAAACCTTGTTTCTTTTAAAATACACAAGATAAACCCATGTATATGCAGAGGTTTACAAAGCAAACATGCTTTTAATGCTACACTCTTCTTATGAATAAAAAACTTTTTATCCCTTGGAGGTAACAGAAAAAAGACTCTGGTGGGATTCGACCCCACGCCTTTGAATCTCTTTGCAGACCTAGAAGTCCAATGCGCTATCATTGCGCCACAGAGCCATTGGGTATGTAAGTGAATCTCTTCGCAGACCTTTGCACAAGAAACAACTCCAAAATTGTAAAATTTCTTTTGTAAGAAGAAAGCTTCTAAACATCTAAAGACGAAATGTTGTTTTTCTAAAAATACAGAAGAGAAACCCATGTATATGCGAGGTTTACAAAGCAACAATGCTTTTTAATGCTACCACTTCTTACTAAACCACAAAGCTGTTTTTTCATAAAAAGTGTAGTTAATCTAACTGAATAAAAAGATACTTTGCACAAGACAAACCCAAAATTGTACCCTTTCTTTTGTAAAGAACAGCTTCTAAACCTCAAAAGAAACAAGTTGTGATTATATATGCGTTATTAATCCTTGGAAGTACAAGGAAAACCAAATCTGTGGGATTCGAACCACAAACCTTTGAAACTCTTGCTGACCTAGAAATCCAATGCGCTACCCAGCATCACAGAGCCGTTGTGGGATTCAAACACGCAACCATTGAATCTCCTCGCAATACTTTGCACAAGAAACAAACCCAAAATTGAACCCTTTCTTTCTAAAGAAACGTCTACACATAAAGACGAATCTTGTTTCTTTTAAAAAACGAGTAAGACTACACAAACTACATATCAACAAATCTGGGACAAGTTGGGAATATCAAATGCATTCATTATCCCTTGGAAGGCAAGCAAAATCGACTCTGGTGGGACTCGAACCCAAACCTTTGAATATCTTTGCGAGACTAGAAGTCCAAGCGCTATCCATTGCGCCACAGAGCCATGGGTGTGGAGTCGCATCTCTTTGAATCTCTTTGAATACCTTTGCACAAGAAACTACTCCAAAATGTAACATTTCGTTTGTAAGAAACAGCTTCTAAACACCTAAAGAAGAAACCTTGTTTCTTTTAAAATACAAGATAAACCCATGTATATGCAGAGGTTTACAAAGCAACCATGTTTTTAATGCTACACTTCTTACTGAATAATAAAACTTTTTATCCCTTGGAGGTAACAAGGAAAAACCGACTCTGGTGGGATTCGAACCCACAGCCTTTGAATCTCTTTGCAGACCTAGAAGTCCAATGCGCTATCCATTGCGCCACAGAGCCATTGGGTATGTAAGTGAATCTCTTCGCAGACTTTGCACAAGAAACAACTCCAAAATTGTAACATTTCTTTTGTAAAGAACAGCTTCTAAACATCTAAAGACGAAATGTTGTTTCTTATAATACAGAAGAGAAAACCCATGTATATGCAGAGGTTTACAAAGCAACAATGCTTTTTAATGCTACCACTTCTTACTATAACCACAAAGCTGTTTTTTCATAAAAAAGTGTAGTAATCTAACTGAATACAACAGATACTTTGCACAAGAAACAAACCCAAAATTGTACCTTCTTTGAAAGAACAGCTTCTAAACTCAAAAGAAACAAGTTGTGATTAATATATGCGTTATTAATCCCTTGGAAGTACAAGGAAAACCAAATCTGGTGGGATTCAACCCACAACCTTTGAAACTCTTTGCTGACTAGAAATCCAATGCGCTACCCATTGCACACAGCGACGTTGTGGGATTCAACACGAACCATTGAATCTCCTCGCAATACTTTGCACAAGAAACAAACCCAAAATTGAACCCTTTCTTTCGTTAAGAACAGGTTCTACACATAAAGACGACATCTTGTTTCTTTAAAAAACGAGTAAGACTACACAAAACTAACATATGTCACAAATCTGGGACCAAGTTGGGAATATCAAATGCATTCATTATCCCTTGGAAGTGACAAGCAAAACGACTCTGGTGGGACTCAACCCACAACCTTTGAATATCTTTGCAGACATGAAGTCCAATGCGCTATCATTGCGCCACAGAGCCATTGGGTGTGTGAGTCGCATCTCTTTGAATCTCTTGAATACCTTTGCACAAGAAACTACTCCAAATTGTAACATTTCGTTTGTAAGAACAGCTTCTAAACACCTAAAGACGAAACCTTGTTTTTTTAAAATACACAGATAAACCCATGTATATGCAGAGGTTTACAAAGCAACATGCTTTTTAATGCTACCACTTTTACTGAATAATAAAACTTTTTATCCCTTGGAGGTAACAAGGAAAAACCGACTCGTGGGATTCGAACAAGCCTTTGAATCTCTTTGCAGACCTAGAAGTCCAATGCGCTATCCATTGCGCCACAGAGCCATGGGTATGTAAGTGAATCTCTTCGCAGACCTTTGCACAAGAAAACAACTCCAAAATTGTAACATTTCTTTTGTAAAGAACAGCTTCTAAACATCTAAAGACGAAATGTTGTTTCTTATAAATACAGAGAGAAACCCATGTATATGCAGAGGTTTACAAAGCAACAATGCTTTTTAATGCTACCATTCTACTAAACACAAAAGCTGTGTTTTTCATAAAAAAGTGTAGTTAATCTAACTGAATACACAGATATTGCACAAGAAACAAACCCAAAATTGTACCCTTTCTTTTGTAAAGAACAGCTTCTAAACCTCAAAAGAAACAAGTTGTGATTAATATATGCGTTATAATCCCTGAAGTAACAAGGAAACCCAAATCTGGTGGGATTCGAACCCACAACCTTTGAAACTCTTTGCTGACCTAGAAATCCAAGCGCTACATTGCATCACAGAGCCGTTGTGGGATTCAAACACGCAACCATTGAATCTCTCGCAATACTTTGCACAAGAAACAAACCCAAAATTGAACCCTTTCTTTCGTAAAGAACAGGTTTCTACACATAAAGACATCTTGTTTCTTTTAAAAACGAGTAGACTACACAACTAACATATGTCACAAATCTGGACAAGTTGGGAATATCAAATGCATTCATTATCCCTGGAAGTGACAAGCAAAATCGACTCTGGGTGACTCGAACCCACAACCTTTGAATCTCTTGCAGACCTAGAAGTCCAATGCGCTATCCATTGCGCCACGAGCCATTGGGTTGTAGTCGAATCTCTTTGCAGACCTTTGCACAAGAAACAACTCCAAAATTGTAACATTTCTTTTGTAAAGAACAGCTTCTAAACACTAAAGACGAAACCTTGTTTCTTTAAAATACAAAGAAAACCCATGTATATGCAGAGGTTTACAAAGCAACAAGCTTTTTAATGCTACCACTTCTTACTGAAACAAAAACTTTTTATAAAAAAGTGTAGTTAATCTAACTGATAAACAGAAGAACCTTGCACAAGAAAACCAACCCTATTGTCATTCTTTGTAAAGAACAGCTTCTAACCTCAAAGAAACAAGTTGTGATTAATATATGCGTTAACCCTTGAAGTACAGCAAGACCTCTATGAAAGAGAAAGCAACAACAAGAAAGAAATGAAGAGAGAACAACGAAAAGACAAATAAAAGAAAGACAAAAAAGAACTAAAAAAAAAAGAAAAAGAAGAAAACAGAAAAAAACACAAAAGAAAGAAGTGGAAAAAAGGAAGAGAAGAAGAAAAAGGAAAACAAATCTGGTGGGATTCGAAACCCAAACTTTGAAACTCTTTGCTGACCTGAAATCCAATGCGCTACCCATTGCATCACAGACCGTTGTGGGATTCAAAAACGCAACCATTGATCCTCGCAAAACTTTGCACAAGAAACAAACCCAAAATTGAACCCTTTCTTTTGTAAAGAACAGGTTCTACACATAAAGACGAAATCTTGTTTTTTTAAAAACGAGTAAGACTACACAAACTAACATATGTCAACAAATCTGGGACCTAAGTTGGGAATATCAATGCATTCATTATCCCTTGGAAGGGCAAGCAAAATCGACTCTGGTGGGACTCGAACCCAAACCTTGAATATCTTTGCAGACCTAGAGTCCAATGCGCATCCATGCGCCACAGAGCCATTGGGTGTGTGAGGCGCATCTCTTTGAATCTCTTTGAAACCTTTGCCACAGAAATACTCCAAAATTGTAACATTTCGTTTGTAAAGAACAGCTTCTAAACACCTAAAGACGAAACCTTGTTTCTTTTAAAATACACAAGATAAACCACTGTATATGCAGAGGTTTACAAAGCAACAATGCTTTTTAATGCTACCACTTCTTACGATGATAATAAAAATTTTTATCCCTTGGAGGTAACAAGGAAAAACCGAACTGGGTGGATTCGAACCACAGCCTTTGACTCTTGCAGACTAGAAGTCCAATGCGCTATCCATTGGCCACAGAGCCATTGGGTAGTAAGTCGAATCTCTTCGCAGACCTTTGCACAAGAAACAACTCCAAATTGTAACATTTCTTTGTAAAGAACGTTCTAAACATCTAAGAAAAGACGAAATGTGTTCTTTATAAAATACAGAAGAGAAACCCATGTTATGCAGAGGTTTACAAAGAACAATGCTTTTTAATGCTACCACTTTTACTAAACCACAAAAGCTGTGTTTTTCATAAAAAAGTGTAGTTAATCTAACTGAATACACAGATACTTGCACAAGAAACAAACCCAAAATTGTACCTTTCTTTTGTAAAGAACCGCTTCTAAACCTCAAAAGAAACAAGTTGTGATTAATATATGCGTTATTAATCCCTTGAAGTAACAGGAAAACCAAATCTGGGGGGATTCGAACCCAAAACCTTTGAAACTCTTTGCTGACCAGAAATCCAATGCGCTACCCATTGCATCCAAGCCGTTGTGGGATTCAAACAGCAACCATTGAATCTCCTCGCAAAACTTTGCACAAGAAACAAACCCAAAATTGAACCCTTTCTTTCGTAAGAAACAGGTTCTACACATAAAGACGACATCTTGTTTCTTTTAAAAACGAGTAAGACTACACAAACTAACATATGTCAACAAATCTGGGACCAAGTGGGAATATCAATGCATTCATTATCCCTTGGAAGTGACAAAGCAAAATCGACTCTGGTGGGACTCGCCCACAACCTTTGAATATCTTTGCGACCTAGAAGTCCAATGCCTATCCATTGCGCCACAGAGCCAGGTGTTGTGTAGCATCTCTTTGAATCTCTTTGAATTCTTTGAAAACCTTTGCACAGAAACTACTCCAAATTGTAACATTTCGTTTGTAAGAAAAGCTTCTAAACACCTAAAGACGAAACCTTGTTTCTTTTAAAATACACAAGATAAACCATGTATATGCAGAGGTTTCAAAGCAACAATGCTTTTTAATGCTACCACTTCTTACTGAATAATAAAAACTTTATCCCTTGGAGGTAACAAGGAAAACCGACTCTGGTGGGATTCGAACCCACAGCCTTTGAATCTCTTTGCAACCTAAAGTCCAATGCGCTATCCATTGCGCCACAGAGCCATTGGGTATGTAAGTGAATCTCTTCGCAGACCTTTGACAAGAAACAACTCCAAAATTGTAACATTTCTTTTGTAAAGAACAGCTTCTAAACATCTAAAGACGAAATGTTGTTTCTAAAAATACAGAAGAGAAACCCATGTATATGCAGAGGTTTACAAAGCAACAATGCTTTTTAATGCTACCACTTCTTACAAACCACAAAAGCTGTTTTTTCATAAAAAAGTGTAGTTAATCTAACTGAATCAACAGATACTTTGCACAAGAAACAACTCCAAAATTGTAACATTTCTTTTGTAAAGAACAGCTTCTAAACCTCAAAAGAAACAAGTTGTGATTAATATATGCGTTATTAATCCCTTGGAAGTAACAAGGAAAACCCAAATCTGGTGGGATTCGAACCCACAACCTTTGAAACTCTTTGCTGACCTAGAAATCCAATGCGAACCCATTGCATCACAGAGCCGTTGTGGGATTCAAACACGCAACCATTGAATCTCCTCGCAAACTTTGCACGAAAACAAACCAAAATTGAACCTTTCTTTCGTAAGAACGTTCTACACATAAAGACGAATCTTGTTTCTTTTAAAAAACGAGTAAGACTAACAACTAACATATGTCAACAAATCTGGGACAAGTTGGGAATATCAAATGCATTCATTATCCCTTGGAAGTGACAAGCAAAATGACTCTGGTGGGACTCGAACCCACAACCTTGAATATCTTTGCAGACCTAGAAGTCCAAGGCTATCCATTGCGCCACAGAGCCATGGGTGTGGAGTCGCATCTCTTTGAATCTCTTTGAATACCTTTGCACAAGAAACTACTCCAAAATTGTAACATTTCGTTTGTAAAGAACAGCTTCTAAACACCTAAGAAGAAACCTTGTTTCTTTTAAAATACACGAAAAAACCCATGTATATGCAGAGGTTTACAAAGCAACAATGCTTTTTAATGCTACCACTTCTTACTGATATAAAACTTTTTATCCCTTGGAGGTAACAAGGAAAAACCGACTCTGGTGGGATCGAACCCACAGCCTTTGAATCTTTTGCAGACCTAGAAGTCCAATGCGCATCCATTGCGCCACAGAGCCATTGGGTATGTAAGTCGAATCTCTTCGCAGACCTTTGCACAAGAACAACTCCAAAATTGTAACATTTCTTTTGTAAAGAAAAGCTTCTAAACATCTAAAACGAAATGTTGTTTCTTATAAAATACAGAAGAGAAAACCATGTATATGCAGAGGTTTACCAAGCACAATGCTTTTTAATGCTACCACTTCTTACTAAACCACAAAAGCTGTGTTTTTCATAAAAAAGTGTAGTTAATCTCTGAAACAACAGATACTTGCACAAGAAACAAACCCAAAATTGTACCCTTTTTTGTAAAGAACAGCTTCTAAACCTCAAAAGAACAAGTGTGATTAATATATGCGTTATAATCCTTGGAAGTAACACGGAAACCCAAATCTGGTGGGATCGAACCCACAACCTTTGAAACTCTTTGCTGACCTAGAAATCCAATGCGCTACCCATTGCATCACAGAGCCGTGTGGGATTCAACACGCAACCATTGAATCCTCGCAATACTTTGCACAAGAAACAACCCAAAATTGAACCCTTTCTTTCGTAAGAACTTCTACACAAAAGACGACATCTTGTTTCTTTTAAAAACAGAGTAAGACTACCACAAAACTAACATATGTCACAAATCTGGACAAGTTTGGGAATATCAAATGATTCATTATCCCTTGGAAGTGACAAAGCAAAATCGACTCTGGTGGACTCGAACCCACAACTTTGAATATCTTTGCAGCCTAGAAGTCCAATGCGCTATCCATTGCGCCACAGAGCCTTGGGTGTGTGAGAGAATCTCTTGAACCTTTTGCACAAGAAACACTCCAAATTGTAACATTTCTTTTTAAAGAACAGCTTAAACACTAAAGACGAAATGTTGTTTCTTTAAAATAACAAGAAACCCATGTATATGCAGAGGTTTACAAAGCAACATGCTTTTAATGCTCCACTTTTACTAAACCACAAAAGCTGTGTTTTCATAAAAGTGTAGTTAATCTACTGAGAATCAACAGATACCTTGCACAAGAAACAAAACCCAAAATTGTACCCTTTCTTTGTAAAGAACAGCTTCTAAACCTCAAAAGAAAACAAGTTGTGATTATATATGCGTTATTAATCCTTGGAAGAGTAACAAGGAAAACCAAAATCTGGTGGATCGAACCCACAACCTTTGAACTCTTGCTGACCTAGAAATCCAATGCGCTACCATTGCATCACAGACCGTTGTGGGATTCAAACACGCAACATTGAATCTCTCGCAAAACTTTGCACAAGAAACAAACCCAAAATTGAACCCTTCTTTTTGTAAAGAACAGGTTCTACACATAAAGACGAACATCTTGTTTTTTTAAAAAACGAGTAGTAGACTACACAAACTAACAATGTCAACAAATCTGGGACCTAAGTTGGGAATATCAAATGCATTCATTATCCCTTGGAAGGCAAGCAAAATCGCCCTGGTGGGACCGAACCACAACCTGAATATCTTTGCAGACTAGAAGTCCAATGCGCTATCATTGCGCACAGAGCCATTGGGTTGTGAGCGCATCTCTTTGAATCTCTTTGTACCTTTGCACAAAGAAACTACTCCAAAATTGTAACATTTTCGTTTGTAAAGAAACAGCTTCTAAACACCTAAAGACGAAACCTTGTTTCTTTTAAAATACACAGATAAACCATGTATATGCAGAGGTTTAAAGAACAATGCTTTTTAATGCTACCACTTCTTACTGAATAATAAAACTTTTTATCCCTTGGAGGTAACAAGGAAAAACAACGACCTGGTGGGATTCGAACCCACAGCCTTTGAATCTCTTTGCAGACTAGAAGTCCAATGCGCTATCATTGCGCCACAGACCATGGGTATGTAAGTGAATCTCTTCGCAGACCTTTGCACAAGAAACAACTCCAAAATTGTAACTTTTTTGTAAAGAACAGCTTCTAAACATCTAAGACGAAATGTTGTTCTTATAAAATACAGAAGAGAAACCCATGTATATGCAGAGGTTACAAAGCAACAATGCTTTTTAATGCTACCACTTCTTACTAAACCACAAAGCTGTGTTTTTCATAAAAAGTGAGTTAATCTAACTGAATACAACAGATACTTTGCACAAGAAAAAACCCAAATTGTACCCTTTCTTTGTAAAGAACAGCTTCTAAACCTCAAAAGAAACAAGTTGTGATTAATATATGCGTTATTAATCCCTTGGAAGTAAGGAAAACCCAAATCTGGTGGGATTCGAACCCAAACCTTTGAAACTCTTTGCTGACCTAGAAATCCAATGCGCTACCCATTGCCACAAGCCGTTGTGGGATTCAAACAGCAACATTGAATCTCCGCAAAACTTGCACAAGAAACAAACCCAAAATTGAACCCTTTCTTTCGTAAAGAACAGGTTCTACACATAAAGACGACATCTTGTTTTTAAAAAACGAGTAGACTACACAAACTAACATATGTCAACAAATGGGACCTAAGTTGGGAATATCAAATGCATTCATTATCCCTTGGAAGTGACAAGCAAAATCGACTCTGGTGGGACTCGAACCCCAACCTTTGAATATCTTTGCAGACCTAGAAGTCCAATGCCTATCCATTGCGCCACAGAGCACTGGTGTGTAGTCGCATCTCTTGAATCTTTTCTTTGAATACTTTGCACAAGAAACTACTCCAAAATTGTAAATTTCGTTTGTAAGAACAGCTTCTAAACACCTAAAGACGAAACCTTGTTTCTTTTAAATACACAAATAAACCCATGTATATGCAGAGGTTTACAAAGCAACAATGCTTTTTAATGCTACCACTTCTTACTGATAAAAACTTTTTATCCCTTGGAGGTAACAAGGAAAAACCGACTCTGGTGGGATTCGAACCCACAGCCTTTGAATCTCTTTGCAGACTAAAAGTCCAATGCGCTATCCATTGCGCCACAGAGCCATTGGGTATGTAAGTCGAATCTCTTGCAGAACCTTTGCACAAGAAACAACTCCAAAATTGTAACATTTCTTTGTAAAGACAGCTTCTAAACATCTAAAGACGAAATGTTGTTTCTTATAAAATACAGAAGAGAAACCCATGTATATGCAGAGGTTTACAAAGAACAATGCTTTTTAATGCTACCACTTCTTACTAAACCACAAAGCTGTTTTTTCATAAAAAAGTGTAGTTATCTAACTGAATACAACAGATACTTTGCACAAGAAACACCCAAATTGTACCCTTTCTTTTGTAAGAACAGCTTCTAAACCTCAAAAGAAACAAGTTGTGATTAATATATGCGTTATTATACCTTGGAAGTACAAGGAAAACAAATTGGTGGGATTCGAACCCACAACCTTTGAAACTCTTTGCTGACCTAGAAATCCAATGCGCTACCCATTGCATACACAGAGCCGTTGTGGGATTCAAACACGAACCATTGAATCTCCTCCAATACTTTGCACAAGAAACAAACCAAAATTGAACCCTTTCTTTCGTAAAGAAACAGGTTCTACACATAAAGACGAATCTTGTTCTTTTAAAAACGAGTAAGACTACACAAACTAACATATGTCAACAAATCTGGACTAAGTGGGAATATCAAATGATTCATTATCCCTTGGAAGGCATGCAAAAATCGACTCTGGGGGACTCGAACCCACAACTTTGAATATCTTTGCAGACCTAGAAGTCCAAGGCCTATCCATTGCGCCACAGAGCCAATGGGTGTGTGGGTCGCATCTCTTTGAATCTCTTTGAATACCTTTGCACAAGAACTACTCCAAAATTGTAACATTTCGTTTGTCAAGAACAGCTTCTAAACACCTAAAGAGCAAACCTTGTTTCTTTTAAAATACACAAGATAAACCCATGTATATGCAGAGGTTTACAAAGCAACAATGCTTTTTAATGCTACCACTTCTTACTGAATAATAAAACTTTTTATCCCTTGGAGGTACAAGGAAAAACCGACTCTGGTGGGATTCGAACCCACAGCCTTTGAATCTCTTTGCAGACCTAGAAGTCCAATGCGCTATCCATTGCGCCACAGAGCATTGGGTATGTAAGTCGAATCTCTTCGCAGACCTTTGCACAAAACAACTCCAAAATTGTAACATTTCTTTTGTAAAGAACAGCTTCTAAACATCTAAAGACGAAATGTTGTTTCTTATAAAATACAGAAGAGAAACCCATGTATATGCAGAGGTTTACAAAGCAACAATGCTTTTTAATGCTACCACTTCTTACTAAACCACAAAAGCTGTGTTTTTCATAAAAAAGTGTAGTTAATCTAACTGAATACAACAGATACTTTGCACAAGAAACAAACCCAAATTGTACCCTTTCTTTTGTAAAGAACAGTTCTAAACCTCAAAGAAACAAGTTGTGATTAATATATGCGTTATTAATCCCTTGGAGTACAAGAAAACAAATCTGGGGGATTGAACCCACAACCTTTGAAACTCTTTGCTGACCTAGAAATCCAATGCGTACCCATTGCATCACAGAGCCGTTGTGGGATTCAAACACGCAACCATTGAATCTCTCGCAATACTTTGCACAAGAAACAAACCCAAATTGAACCCTTTCTTTCGTAAAGAACAGGTCTACACATAAAGACGACATCTTGTTTCTTTTAAAAAACGAGTAAGATACACAAACTAACATATGTCAACAAATCTGGGACCCAAGTTGGGAATATCAAATGCATTCATTATCCCTTGGAAGTGACAAAGCAAAATCGACTCTGGTGGGACTCGAACCCACAACCTTTGAATATCTTTGCAGACCTAGAAGTCCAATGCGCTATCCATTGCGCCACAGAGCCACTGGGTGTGTGAGTCGCATCTCTTTGAATCTCTTTGAATACCTTTGACAAGAACATACTCCAAAATTGAACATCTTTTTGTAAAGAACAGCTTCTAAACACCTAAAGACGAAACCTTGTTTCTTTAAATACAAAGAAAACCATGTATATGCAGAGGTTTACAAAGCAACAATGCTTTTTAATGCTACCACTTCTTACTAAAAAAACTTTTTTATCAGTAAAAACGTGTAGTTATATAACTGAAGTACAAACAGATACCTTGCACCAAGAAACAAACCCTAAATGTACCTTTCTTGTAAAGACAGCTTACAGCTGTCTTCTAAACCTCACAAAGAAAAACAAGTTGTGATTACACTATGCTTTTAATCATTTAACGTAACAGAAAACTAAAATCTGTGGATTGAAACCCACAACGTTTGAAAAACTCTTTGCTGACCTAGAAATCCAATGCGCTACCCATTGCATTCACAGAACGTTGTGGGATTCAAACACGCAACCATTGAATCCTCGCAAAAACTTTGCACAAGAACAAACCCAAAATTGAACCCTTCTTTTGTAAAGAACAGGTTTTACACATTAAAAGACGCATCTTGTTTTTTTTTTAAAAAACGAGTAAGACTACACAAACTAACATATGTCACAACAAATCTGGGACCTAAGTTGGGAATATCAAATGCCTTCATTATCCCTTGGAAGGCAAGCAAAATCGCTCTGGTGGGACTCGAACCCACACTTTGAATATCTTTGCAGACCTAGAGTCCAATGCGCTATCCATTGCGCCACAGAGCCATTGGGTTGAGGTCGATCTCTTTGAATCTTTTGAATACCTTTGCACAAGAAATACTCAAAATTGTAACATTTCGTTTGTAAAGACAGCTTCTAACACCCTAAAGACGAACCTTGTTTCTTTAAAATACACAAGATAAACCATGTATATGCAGAGGTTTACAAAGCAACAATGCTTTTTAATGTCTACCCACTTCTTACTGAATAATAAAACTTTTTATCCCTTGGAGGTAACAAGGAAAAACGACTGGTGGGATTCGAACCCACAGCCTTTGAATCTCTTTGCAGACCTAGAAGTCCAATGCGCTATCCATTGCGCCACAGAGCCATTGGGTATGAAGTCGATCTCTTGCAGACCTTGCACAAGAAACAACTCCAAATTGTAACATTTCTTTTGTAAAGAACAGCTTCTAAACATCTAAAGACGAAATGTTGTTTCTTATAAAATACAGAAGAGAAACCATGTATATGCAGAGGTTTACAAAGCAACAATGCTTTTTAATGCTACACCCTTCTTACTAACCACAAAAGCTGTGTTTTTCATAAAAAAGTGTAGTTAATCAACTGAATACAACAGATACTTTGCACAAGAACAAACCCAAAATTGTACCCTTTCTTTGTAAAGAACAGCTTTAACTCAAAAGAAACAAGTTGTGATTAATATATGCGTTATTAATCCTGATCCCTGAAGTAACAAGGAAAACCAAATCTGGTGGGATTCGAACCCACACAACCTTTGAAACTCTTTGCTGACCTAGAAATCCAATGCGCTACCCATTGCATCACAGAGCCGTTGTGGGATTCAAACACGCAACCATTGAATCTCCTCGCAATACTTTGCACAAGAACAACACCCAAAATTGAACCCTTTCTTTCGTAAAGAACAGGTTCTACACATAAAGACGACATCTTTTCTTTTAAAAACGGTAGTAAGACTACACAAACTAACATATGTCAACAAATCTGGGACTAAGTTGGGAATATCAAACAAATGCATATTATCCCTTGAAGTGACAAATGCCAAAATCGACTCTGGTGGGACTTGAACCCACAACTTTGAATATCTTTGCAGACCTAGAAGTCCAATGCTATCCATTGCGCCACAGAGCCATGGTGGTGGAGTCGCATCCTTTGAATCTCTTTGAATCTCTTTGAATACCTTTGCACAAGAAAACTACTCCAAAATTGTATAACATTTTTTTGTCAAGAACAGCTTTAAACCCTAAAGACGAAACCTGTTTCTTTTAACAATACACAAGATAAACCCATGTATATACCCAATGGCTCTGTGGCGCAATGGATAGCGCATTGGACTTCTAGGGCTGCAAAGAGATTCAAAGGCTGTGGGTTCGAATCCCACTAGAGTCGGTTTTTCCTTATTACCTCCAAGGGATAAAAAGTTTTATTATTCAGTAAGAAGTGGTAGCATTAAAAAGCATTGTTGCTTTGTAAACCTCTGCATACACATGGGTTTATCTTGTGTATTTTAAAAGAAACAAGGTTTCGTCTTTAGGTGTTTAGAAGCTGTTCTTTAGAAACAAAATGTTACAATTTTGTAGTAGTTTCTTGTGCAAAGGTATTCAAAGAGATTCAAAGAGATGCGACTCACACACCCAATGGCTCTCTGGCGCAATGGATAGCGCATTGGACTTCTAGGTCTGCAAAGATATTCAAAGGTTGTGGGTTCGAGTCCCACCAGAGTCGATTTTGCATTGTCACTTCCAAGGGATAATGAATGCATTTGATATTCCCAACTTAGGTCCCAGATTTGTTGACATATGTTAGTTTGTGTAGTCTTACTTGTTTTTTAAAAGAAACAAGATGTCGTCTTTATGTGTAGAACCTGTTCTTTATGAAAGAAAGGGTTCAATTTTGGATTTGTTTCTTGTGCAAAGTTTTGCGAGGAGATTCAATGGTTGCGTGTTTGAATCCCACAACGGCTCTGTGATGCAATGGGTAGCGCATTGGATTTCTAGATCAGCAAAGAGTTTCAAAGGTTGTGGGTTCGAATCCCACCAGTCGCCGACCCTTTGCACAAGAAACAACTCCAAAATTGTAACATTTCTTTTGTAAAGAACAGCTTCTAAACATCTAAAACGAAATGTTGTTTCTTATATACAGAAGAGAAACCCATGTATATGCAGAGGTTTACAAAGCAACAATGCTTTTTAATGCTACCACTTCTTACTAAACACAAAAGCTGTGTTTTTCATAAAAAAGTGTAGTTAATCTACTGATACAACAGATACTTTGCACAAGAAACAAACCCAAATTGTTCCCTTTCTTTTGTAAAGAACAGCTTCTAAACCTCAAAAGAAACAAGTTGTGATTAATATATGCGTTATTAATCCCTTGGAAGTAACAAGGAAAACCCAAATCTGGTGGGATTGGAACCCACAACCTTTGAAACTCTTTGCTGACCTAGAAATCCAATGCGCTACCATTGCATCACAGAGCCGTTGTGGTATCAAACACGCAACCATTGATCTCCTCGCATACTTTGCACAAGAAACAAACCCAAAATTGAACCCTTTCTTCGTAAAGAACAGTTTCTACACATAAAGACGACTTTGTTTCTTTTAAAAAACGAGTAAGACTACACAAACTAACATATGTCAACAAATCTGGGACCTAAGTTGGGAATATCAAATGCATTCATTATCCCTTGGAAGTGACAAAGCAAAATCGACCTGGTGGGACTCGAACCCACAACCTTTGAATATCTTTGCAGACCTAGAAGTCCAATGCGCTATCCATTGCGCCACAGAGCCATTGGGTGTGTGAGTCGCATCTCTTTGAATCTCTTTGAATACTTTGCACAAAAACTACTCCAAATTGTAACATTTCGTTGTAAAGAACAGCTTCTAAACACCTAAAGACGAAACCTTGTTTCTTTTAAAATACACAAGATAAACCCATGTATATGCAGAGGTTTACAAAGCAACAATGCTTTTTAATGCTACCACTTCTTACTGAATAATAAAACTTTTTATCCCTTGGAGGTAACAAGGAAAAACCACTCTGGTGGATTCGAACCCACAGCCTTTGAATCTCTTTGCAGACCTAGAAGTCCAATGCGCTATCCATTGCGCCACAGAGCCATGGGTATGTAAGTCGATCTCTTCGCAGACCTTTGCACAGAAACAACTCCAAAATTGTAACATTTCTTTTGTAAAGAACAGCTTCTAAACATCTAAAGACGAAATGTTGTTTCTTATAATACAGAAGAGAAACCCATGTTATATGCAGAGGTTTACAAAGCACAATGCTTTTTAATGCTACCCACTCTTACTAAACCACAAAAGCTGTTTTTTTCATAAAAAAGTGAAGTTAATCTAACTGAATACAACAGATACTTTGCACAAGAAACAAACCCAAAATTGTACCCTTTCTTTTGTAAAGAAACGCTTCTAAACTCAAAAGAAACAAGTTGTGATTAATATATGCGTTATTAATCCCTTGGAAGTAACAAGGAAAACCCAAATCTGGTGGGATTCGAACCCACAACCTTTGAACTCTTTGCTGACCTGAAATCCAATGCGCTACCCATTGCATCACGAGCCGTTGTGGGATTCAAACACGCAACCATTGAATCTCCTCGCAAAACTTTGCACAAGAAACAAACCCAAAATTGAACCCTTTCTTTCTAAAGAACAGGTTCTACACATAAAGACGACATCTTGTTTCTTTTAAAAAAGAGTAAGACTACACAAACTAACATATGTCAACAAATCTGGGACCTAAGTTGGGAATATCAAAGCATTCATTATCCCTTGGAAGTGACAAGCAAAATCGACTCTGGTGGGACTGAACCCACAACCTTTGAATATCTTTGCAGACCTAGAAGTCCAATGCGCTACCATTGCGCCACAGAGCCATTGGGTGTGTGAGTCGCATCTCTTGAATCTCTTTGAATACCTTTGCACAAGAAACTACTCCAAATTGTAACATTTCGTTTGTAAAAACAGCTTCTAAACACCTAAAGACGAAACCTTGTTTCTTTTAAAATACACAGATAAACCCATGTATATGCAGAGGTTTACAAAGCACAATGCTTTTTAATGCTACCACTTCTTACTGAATAATAAACTTTTTATCCCTTGAGGTAACAAGGAAAAACCACTCTGGTGGGATTCGAACCCACAGCCTTTGAATCTCTTTGCAGACCTAGAAGTCCAATGCGCTATCCATTGCGCCACAGAGCCATTGGGTAGTAGTTAATCTCTTCGCAGACCTTTGCACAAGAAACAACTCCAAAATTGTAACATTTCTTTTGTAAAGAACAGCTTCTAAACATCTAAGACGAAATGTGTTTTCTTATAAAATACAGAAGAGAAACCCATGTATATGCAGAGGTTTACAAAGCAACAATGCTTTTTAATGCTACCACTTCTTACTAAACACAAAAAGCTGTGTTTTTCATAAAAAAGTGAGTTAATCTAATCTACTGAATACAACAGATACTTTGCACAAGAAACAACCCAAAATTGTCCCTTTCTTTTGTAAAGAACAGCTTCTAAACCTCAAAAGAACAAGTTTGTATAATATATGCGTTATTATCCCTTGGAAGTAACAAGGAAAACCCAAATCTGGTGGGATTGAACCCACAACCTTTGAAACTCTTTGCTGACCTAGAAATCCAATGCGCTACCCATTGCATCACAGAGCCGTTGTGGGATTCAAACACGCAACCATTGAATCTCCTCGCAATACTTTGCACAAGAAACAAACCCAAAATTGAACCCTTTCTTTCGTAAAGAACAGGTTCTACACATAAAGACGACATCTTGTTTCTTTTAAAAAACGAGTAAGACTACACAAACTAACATATGTCAACAAATCTGGGACCAAGTTGGGAATATCAAATCATTCATTCTCCTTGGAAGTGACAATGCAAAATCACTCTGGTGGGACTCGAACCCACACCTTTGAATATCTTTGCAGACCTAGAAGTCCAATGCGCATCCATTGCGCCCAGAGCCATTGGTGTGTGAGTCGCATCTCTTTGAATCTCTTTGAATACTTTGCACAAGAAACTACTCCAATTGTAACATTTCGTTTGTAAAAGACAGCTTCTAAACACCTAAAGACGAAACCTTGTTTTCTTTAAAATACACAAGATAAACCCATGTATATGCAGAGGTTTACAAAGCAACAATGCTTTTTAATGCTACCACTTCTTACTGAAATATAAAACTTTTTATCCCTTGGAGGTAACAAGGAAAAACCGACTCTGGTGGGATTCGAACCCACAGCCTTTGAATCTCTTTGCAGACCTAGAAGTCCAATGCGCTATCCATTGCGCCACAGAGCCTGGGTATGTAAGTCGAATCTCTTCGCAGACCTTTGCACAAGAAACAACTCCAAAATTGTAACATTTCTTTTGTAAAGAACAGCTTCTAAACATCTAAAGACGAAATGTTGTTTCTTATAAAATACAGAAGAGAAACCCATGTATATGCAGAGGTTTACAAAGCAACAATGCTTTTTAATGCTACCACTTCTTACTAAACCCACAAAGCTGTGTTTTTCATAAAAAAGTGAAGTTAATCTACTGAATACAACAGATACTTTGCACAAGAAACAAACCCAAAATTGTACCCTTTCTTTATAAGAACAGCTTCTAACCTCAAAAAGACAGTTGTGATTAATTATGCGTTATTAATCCCTTGGAATAACAAGGAAAACCAAAATCTGGTGGATTCGAACCCACAACCTTTGAAACTCTTGCTGACCTAGAAATCCAATGCGCTACCCATTGCATCACAGAGCCGTTGTG
>JAACNH010002567.1:0-37941 GCA_019447015.1 Hymenochirus boettgeri
CTTTACGTAGTGTATGGTCACCTTTACGTAGTGCATGGTCACCATTACGTAGTGCATGGTCACCTTTACGTAGTGTATGGTCACCTTTACGTAGTGTATGGTCACCTTTACATAGTGCATGGTCACCTTTACGTACTGTATGGTCACCTTTACGTAGTGTATGGCCAACTTTATGTAGTGTATGGCCACCTTTACGTAGTGTATGGCCACCTTTACGTAGTGTATGGCCACCTTTACGTACTGTATGGTCACCTTTACGTAGTGTATGGTCACCTTTACGTAGTGTATTGTTTTACGTATTGTATGGTCACCTTTACATAGTGTATGGCCACCTTTACGTAGTGTATGGCCACCTTTAACTACTGAATGGTCCCCTTTACGTAGTGTATGGTCACCTTTACGTAGTGTATGGTCACCTTTACGTAGTGCATGGTCACCTTTACTAGTGGCCTATGGTCACCTTACGTAGGCTGATGGGTCACCTTTACGTACTTGTATGGTCAACTGTTACGTAGTTGTATGGTCACCTTTACGCCACATAGTGTATGGCACTTACGTAGTGCATGGTCACCTTTACGGAGTTATGGTCACCTTTACGTAGTGTATGGTCACTATAATTAGCTGCAGGTTAGTTTAATATTCTGATTGGCTGAGGGCTGTTCTAGCCTGTAATATTGTATTGTATGTGTATGGCCACCTTTACGTAGTGTATGGCCACCTTTACGTAGTGTATGGTAACCTGTACGTAGTTGTATGGCACCTTTTACGTGTGTATGGTCAATTTACGTAGTGTATGGGCCACCTTACGTAGTGTATGGTCACCTTTACGTAGTGTATGTCACCTTTTACGTAGGGTATGGTCACTCTATACGTGTGTATGTCACCTCTATGTAGTGTATGGTCCCCTTTGACCGGTATGATGGCCACCTTTATGTAGTGTTAATGGTCACCTACGTAGTGTATTGGTAAACTATACGTTAGGTTGGCCACCTTTACGTAGTGTATGGCCACCTTTACGTTAGTGTATGGTCAACCTTTACGTAGTGTATGGCCACCGTGACGATAGTGTTATGGTCAACTATAAGTAGGTTATGGCCACCTTTACGTAGTGTATGGCCCACCATTGAAGTAGGTAATGTCACCTCTAAGTAGTGTATGGCCACCTTTACGTAGTGTATGGCCACCTTTACGTAGTGTATGGCCCACCGTTTTACGTAGCGTATTAATGGTATTTTTACGTAGTGTCTGGTCACCTTTACGTAGTGTATGGGCACCTTTAAGTTAGGTATGGCACCCTTTAAGTAGTGTTTTGTATGGCCCACCTTTAAGGAGTGTTATGTCCACCTTTAGTTAATGTATGGTCACCTTGTACGTAGTGTCTGGGTCACCTTATCGTAGTGTATGGCCACCTTTACGTAGTGTTATGGCCACCTTTACGTAGGGTATGCCACCTTAGTAGTGTTATGGTCACCTTACGTAGTGTATGGTTCACCCTTCTTACGTGTGTATGGTCACCTTTACTTATGTATGGTAACCTCTATGTAGTGGTATGGTCCCCTTTTTTAGTAGTGTATGGTCACCTTACGTAGTGTATGGTCACCTTACGTAGTGTATGGTCAACTTATACGTAGTGTATGGCCACCTTACGTAGGTGATGGCCAACTTTACGTAGTGTATGGTCACCTTAGTAGTGTATGGCCACCTTTACGTAGTTTGTTGGTCACCTATAAGTCGTGTATGGCCACCTTTCACAGTAGTGTTAGGCCACCTTTACGTAGTGTATGGCACCTTTACGTAGTGTATGGACTCACCTTCGTAGTGTATGCCATTTGCCTACGTAGGTTGCATTTTACGATGTATCACCTTACGTAGTGTATGGCCACTTTAGTAGTGTATGGTCCACCCTTTACGTTACTTGTTATGGTGCACCTTACGTGTTATGGCCACCTTACGTTATATTACGTAGTGTATGGGTCACCTTAAGTAGTGTATGGGCACCTTTACGTAGTGTCATGGTCACCTTACGTGATATGGCACTACTAGTGTATGGCACCTTACGAGGGAGTGTATGGCTCCTTTTAGTTTATCCTTTACGTAGTGTATGGCCACCTTTGACGTAGTTGTATGGCCAACCTTTACGTAGTGTATGGCCACCTTATACGTAGTGTATGCCACCATTTACGTACGTCGGTTATGGACCTCTGTGTAGCCACTTTACGTAGTGTATGGTCACTACTTACAGTGTATGGTCACCTTATAGTAGTGTATGGCCACATTTAAGGAGTGTTATGGCCAGCTATTACGTAAGTGTATGGCTCACATTTACGTAGGTTGTATGGTCACCTTACGTAGTTAGGTTCAACCTTTACGTGTGAGATTACGTTAGATGCGTCACTACGAGTTTGCATTACGTAGTGTATGGCGCACCTTTACGTAGTGTATGGCCGACATACGTAGTGTTCAACTTAGTGTGGTACTAGTAGGTTATGGTCACATTTACGTGTGTAGGCAAAAATTGTATGTATCGCCACCTTACGAGAGGCCTTCGTGTTGTAACTGTTTAGTGGGATGGGGGACAGTAGGGGGGAGGAGCGAGTGGGTTCTTACTTACACGTGTATGGCACCTTTCTATTATTACTAGTGTTGGACTACGTATGTATGGCACCTACATTAGGCCTTACGTAGTGTTGGTAACCTTGATGATCTGCAGGTTAGTTTAAGTATTATCTGTGGCTGAGGGCGTGGGTTCTAGCCTGTAATATTGTATTGCTACTGATGGCTGGACATTAGTGACTAGGAACATTCCAACACTGGCTCTATTTGGCCAGTTTTCAACATAGCTTGTGCTATCTTTTCTAAGTGGTAAACCATGTGAGCGTGATGATAAAGGAATGGCTGGGAGTTATGTAGTCGTGACATGGCCACATACACCTGCCAGTTTTTTTCTAAAACACGCAGGCCACCCGCGCAATGGCATGCCTTTACATTTGCGATTACCGCAATCGATGCGATCACCATATTGGCACTAATCGAATTGCAATCAAATCCATTTTGCAATAATGCGATCACCATTTATGCTACAATCGATGCTAATTAGGCACAATCGAATCGACACTTAATACAGAATGGATCTTTTGCAACAATCAGCTCACATTTTAATGCACAATCGAAGCGACATCGCATTTTAATGCACAATCGAAAGCGATTTCGGATCCCATAAAGAGAAAGTCACACACGTGTGCGATTGGGTTTGCGGCGCCCTGAATGTGATTAAATTCCCCCGTATACAGTTCTGTCCTGATGGTCACGAAGGTCTCTGCCATTCCATTAGAGTTTAATGTGGAGCGCATGACAGTTCATTAATGGCTCATTACACGATATGTGTAAAGGCTCTGCTAAAGGGGCTTTCGCAAGGCCCGGGACAATGGCGACCAGGTAGAGTGGCTACAGGGAGGGGTGGGGGGGGGGGATTGGGACAATAATGACTATTCTCTTGGGAACTAAGAGGGGAAGGAGTACTAGTGAGCTGGACGCTTGGTGCTTCCTACTGATACTGTTGGAGAGGCGCATATGCTGGTGCCTATCTCCATAAATCTATGTGACAATTCCGTAACTAAAATCGCAAGCAGATTTGATGTGACACTTCCCGACAATCCCTTTCAATGGCTGACGAGGGTACAAAACTGAATTCAAAGGAAACTTTAGAAGAAATCAATTTACATATGTCTTTCAGTTTGTCTGGCCCTTTAATTGACTTTCCATTCCTTGCTCTTCATAAAGGGACGGGGCTAGATAATAGTTTGAATAATATATCTTATGTTATCTAAACTACAGTAAACAGTAAAACTATTGCTGCTCATGTGCCTTTACATAAGGTGTTCATTGACCAAGCTCCGAAATTCAGTTATAAAGCCAGTATTGGCATACCTACATGATGGTTATCTCACGCTGGTGCCAACTCAACACTGTTATTATGCAGGTCATATACTTAGGCAAATTGGATAGATTAGATGTTTGTCCTAGATGGTTCTAATCTACTCTAGTATCTAAGATCTGACTTTAAACGGAAGACAAATCCGGTAATAGACGCATTGCCCAATCGCAAGGTGGATCGTTATACCAATTGGGAGTGACAGATACCAATGTGATCAGATACAATGTGAGAGATACCAATGTGATCGCAATACAAATGTGATCATGATACCAATGTGACTCGGATAGCAATGTGATCAATTAACCAAAATGTGACAGATACCTAAGTGATCAGATTTACATGTGATCAGATGCCAATGTGATCAGATCCAAGTGTCGATACCAATGTGACAGATAACATATCGTAATGATCAGTAATTTATCAATCTAGTGACAGATACAATGTGATCAGATACGCAATGTGAATCAGTCATTTTAGAGCTAATGTGATCAAATACACAATTTGACGAAAGTGATCCAGATCCATGTGTCTTCAATTGATCGATCAAGATACAGTACAATGATCGATCATGTATCATCCAATGGTGATAGATACAGAATGATACAATTGATTCAGATCAGATCAGATGCCGATGTGATCAGACGCCGAGTGTGATCAGACGCCAGATGTGATCAGACCGGGGTGTCAGAGCGCTGTGATCAGACGCGGTAGCGATGTGACGCCATTCAGACACCATATGTGATCAGTACACCATGTGATCAGATACAATTATTGCTGACCAGTCAGACACCAATGCGATACAATTGGATCATATACCAATGTAAATCAATTTAAAAGGGACGGTAATGGTAAGGAAATGTTGTCAATTGTTAACCAGTGTGGTAACCATGAGGGAAACCTGATTAATTCACCCCCATCGTTCACTGTATTCTTCCCCTCCCATTCTTTAATTTCATTTATTTCCTGACCAACATACAATCAATTACGGGTTGAATGAACCAGGGGAGGGGAGAGACGGGTCCGCGGGGGGTAATACATAAAGCCATTAATTATATATACGGTTATCAGTCAGCTGCGTCAATGCCTGCTCCCGGGAGGTTATCAAAGCGACGCGTCTTGGGCCTGATGAAGGGCAACTAGGAGGGGGGAAGGGGGCAAGGGAAATGTCCCAGCATGGGCCTCATTCTCACAATCGTATCAATGGCGGATGAAATAAAGGTGGGTAGAAATGTGGGGGCTGGTTCAACCTCCAGACTGGTCAGCAGGTCCAGCTGGGGTCGAGTCATTCCAGGCGCTTGGGCGCCTGCCTAGGGCCCAGGAAATGTAAAGGGCCCAGTTTACAGAACAACCCAGGATTGACTTCTGAATTGGGAGTTACTAGAAATATTATGAATAAAACAAGTAGATGCTGGCAAAGTGGGAAAAATAATTGGTTATAGGGCAGTGAAGTAAAGGAGGGAATTACACGGTAGAGAAGGGTAACACGGTTAAGAGGGTCATGCGTAGGGGTAACCCGGTAAGAGGGTACGGCGGTTACAGAAGTCGTAGAGGTAACACTGTAAAGGGTAAACGCGGTAAGAGGGTTGATCGCTTTGGGGTAGAGGGTAACCGGGGTAACACGGTACTAGGTTAAATGAACACGGTAGAGGGTATCACGGTAGAGTGTAACACGGTAGAGGGTATCACGGATGAGAGGGGTACAGCGGCTAGCTAGGAACACGTAAAGGTAACACTCATCACGGTAAAGGGTAACGCGGTAAGAGTGGTAACATCGAGGAAGAGGTATTCCGTGTAGGTAGCCTGTGTGCAACGGTAAGAGGTACACGTTAGAGGGTAATTCACGGTGATAAGAGATCGGTAGAGGTATCCGAAGGGTATACGGAGGAGGTGATCTCGGGTAGGAGGGTAACAACGGTAAGAGTATCACGGTATAGAGAGGTATCACGGTTAAGAGGGTATCCACGGTAGAGTGTAACACTGTAAAGGGTATCATCGGTGAGAGGTAACACTGGTAAGGAGAGGTACACGGTAAGAGGGTAAACGGTAAGGGTATCGCGGAAAGAGGTGGGTAACACGGTAGAGGGTACACGTTAAGGAGGTACACGGTAGAGGGTATACTGGTTAAGTAGGACGCGGTTAATTCGGCGGTAGGAGGGTAACACGGTAGAGAGGGTATCACGGTAAGGAGGTGTTCACACGGTAAGAGGATGGTAACAGCGTGAAGGAGGTATACGCGTGAAGAGGTAACACACGGTTAGGAGGGTAATCACGGTAATGAGGGTAACACCGGTGTATAAGGGGGATTATCCGGAGAGCGGTAGGTCCGGGGAGGGTTAACACGGTTAGAGGGTTATAGCACGGGTAAGAGGGTCTTATACGGTAAGGGATAAACATGGCTAAGAGGGTATCACTGGGTAGAGGGTAACACGTAGAGGCTCGGTATCGGGTCACGGTAGAGGGTTCAACCGGTTTAAAGAGGGTTTATGCTGAAGTAAACGTAAGAGGGTATCACGGTGATTAGGGTACACGTAAGGGGGACAGGGTAAGTAACACGTGTAAGAGGGTATCACGGTTAGGGTATGGGAGAGGGTATCGGGATGGGGTATCGCGTAGGTACGGTAGACAGGATGTGAGTAATCACGGTGACGAGGTTATACACGTAGGTTCATGTAAGAGGGATAACACGGTGAGAGGTCAGGTAGGTATCTACGGTGAGGGACGGGGAAGTCACGGTGAGGAGGGTAATCACGTAAGAGAGGTATCACGGTAAAAGAGTAGGTAATCACGTAGGTAGGGTATCAGGTAAGGTGTAAATCACGGTAAGAGGGTATCACCGGTGAAGTGAGTACCATCCACGGTTAGAGGGTATCACGGGTGGAGAGGGTTCTCACGGTAGGAGGGTATCTCAGGTGAGAGGGATCAGGGTATTGAGAGGGGTATCGCGGTAGGAGTTATACTGCGGGTTGTCGGAGAGGGTATCCGCGTGGGCTGGTGAGGATGGTGAGAGGGTATCACGGGTAGGATGGTATCACGGTAGGAGGGTATCACGGTGGAGGGTATACGGTAGGAGGTATCACGGTGAGAGGGTATCTACGGTGAGAGGTATCACCGTAGTGAGGGTGATCACGGTGTGAGGTTAGGTGAGAGGGTATCACGGATGAAGTAGTGTATCACGGCTGAAGGGTATCAGCGTGTAGAGGTATCACGGTGGAAGGTGAGGGTATCACGGATGTCACGGAGTGGTATCACGGTGAGAGGTATCATGGGTGATGGTTACGGAGAGGGGGTCTCGGCGGTGAGAGGTGGTATCAGTGGCGGTGGAGGGGTTATCACGTGAGGTTAGTAAGTGTATCACGGTGAGAGGGTATGCGCGTTAGGAGGGTATCAGCGGTAGTAGGGTATTACGTAGAGGGTATCTGGGTACGGTGAGATAACGGGAGGTGTAGGGTATATGAAGAGGGTCTAGTAGTTCACGGACGGATCAGAGAGTGTATCACGGGTAGAGCGAGGCGGTATTCTGGTATGCGGTGAGGAGGGTTCTCGTAAGTATCACGGTAGGAGGTATCACGGTTGGAGGGTATCACGGTGACGTGAGAGGGGTATCACGGTAAGGGAGGGTTTATCACGGTGAGAGGTATCACACGAAGGGTTGGCCGTAGGAGGGTAGCACGGTGAGGAGGTATCACGGTAAGAGGGTTCATTTTCTGAGGGTTCACGGTAAGAGGTTAATCGAGGTAGAGGGGATCATCGGTAAGAGGGTAATCACGGTAGGAGGTGTATCACGTAGGTAGCTTAGGGGTATCACGGTAAAGGAGTATCACGGTGAAGAGCGGTATGCACCGGGTAGGATTTATCACGGTGCAAGATAGGGTATCACGGTGAAGGGTATCACGGTATGAGGGTATCAAGGGGAGAGGGAATCACGGTGAGGGAGGGTATCACGGTAAGGGGTATCACGGGAAGAGGGTATTACGGTAGGAGGATACGGTGAGCGGGAATCAAGAGGTAAGAGGGTATCACGGTAGGAGGGTATTCACGGGTGAGAGGGTGCCTTCCACAGAACTTCCACGGACCCTTCCCACCATCCAATATTCCAATTCCTTATTCGATGGCAGTCTGTCTGATGTAGAACGGATGAAGATTTTTGACCAATCACATGGACCATTTAAACCTGCATAATTGGGGCGCCATTCCGCCACATCCAACTATTATCATAAAGTTCAGACGTCGGCGGGTGATGGGCTGAGATATTGGACACAGGTTATGGGAATGGGGTTTACATCACTTGGCCCAATCTAGGGTGAGTTTAGTGCAGAAGGGGATTAGAGTGGGCAGAATTGGGACGGGGGCATCTGGGTACTAAAGATCAAGGTAGGTTGGACAACCCCATGTCTAAGGTGGTCAAACCCAGTACCCGGGTATATTATTTATATACCCTGGTACACCACCGGGCACACCCACTATTTATATACCCTGTAACCCACCGGGCACACCACATATTATTATATACCCTGGTAACCCACCGGGCACACCACATATTATTATATACCCTGGTACCCACCGGGCCCACACCACATATATAATACCCGGTAACCCCACCGGGCACACCACATATTATTTATATACCCTGGTAACCAACCGGGCACACCAATATTATTTATATTACCATGGTAAACCCACCGGGACACCACATATTATTTATCTTACCCTGTGTAACACACCGGGCACACCACATATATTTATATAACCTGGTAACCCACGGGCAAACCACATATTATTTATATACCCTGGTAACCCACCAGGCACACCACACATTATTTATATACCTGGTAACCCACCGGGCACACCACAATATATTATTATATACCCTGGTAAACCCACGGAACACCACATATTATTTATATACCCTGGTAACCCACGGGAACACACCAATTTTATTTATATACCCTGGTAACCCACCGGGCACACCACATATTATTATATACCCTGGTAACCCAAGGGCACACCACGATATATATTAATACCCTGGTAAACCACCGGGCACACCCAACTAGTATTTATATACCTGGTTAACCCACCGGGCACACCACATATATTATATACCCTGGTAACCCACCGGGACACACCACATCCTCTCACACCCAGTAGGTGTCAATGTTGTGATTAATTGTTGTGTTCATCACTTTCCTTTCAATCAGACACAAACTCTGGGCAAGTTGTTTTCTTTGTTAACTAAAGATTATCCGTCTCCCCCTCGCCCCATTCTGCCCCCCCCCCACCCCAGATGGAGACAGGGCGAGTGCATCCTATGAAAGGTATTTCTATCCCTTGCCAAATAGACACGGAAAGTGAAGGGGGAAAATTAAACCAGACGGGTGAACGTTTCTCTAAGAGGGAAAAAGCTGTTTTACTCATTCTCTGGAAAGGCGATTTATGGTGCCTGGGGGCCTAATAAGGAAGATGGTGGGGGGGGTGAAGTTTATCTACGGTCCCTTCCCATCAGGCTGGAGAGTGGAAGGTTTAAACATTTCAGTGGTGTAATAAATACAGCAGGGACAGGGGTGGGCCAGGGGGTTTCGCGCTCTGATCAATGATCCCCTTACATCTGTGTAGCAAATGGCATGAGAAAATTCAGCCTTGGCCAAGGGCAGCACTCTGCATGGGAGGGCAGGCTGGGACCCATGCCGTCTGGGCACTGCGCTGCGTTGGCGGGAGGAGGGGGAAGGGTGGGGCATCTGGGCGACTTACGGGCGGGGATTTGGCTCCATAAGCGAAATTCTACGGCTGCTTGAATTAAAACACTGGATTGTATCTGAGTAGATGTGTTTGTTAAAGAAAAAAATGACCTGTTAGGGTGTGATAAGGATCCCAGAACCAGGGCGGCCAGCGATACGGCAAGGTTCCAGGCGTCAGTGTGGTGGGGCAAACATCTTCATAAATAATACCGGGGACATTGGTCCATCTCATTGGTAACTCCCATTCAACGTTAAATCCACTAAAAGAAGCTCAGTTACTGGACAGTGATGGGTTCGTGATAATTAAGAAATAAACAGATTTACCCCAAGACAAGTTTAAGGGGGCCAAGCATTCCCCTCATATAGTAGTGGGTAAATACTCCCCCACCCGAACCCCAAATTAGAAATGTGAAAGATGTAAGGACTAACCTGAAATGCTGCCTGGTTGTTCTTGTTCCTTTCTTTCTACTTCCTGGTTTTTGTCATGATGACATCACAGACAATGGGGGATGGTATTCTCTTAGCATGCATTCTCGAGCAAGGGCAAGCTTGTTAAAAGAGCTTGGTGAGGCAGAGGGAAGTGCGCTCTGGACAGATTTCTAATATTAGTAGGATTTGGGGGGTGATTATTTACATATTATCATTTTTGTAAGGGTGAACGTGCCCTTTAAGATCGGGGGTACACACTAGTACCAATAAAGGGCCTGCATTGTGTGTAACATATGCAGCGAGTCATGAAAGCTGGTCCAGATCATCAGGTGGTAAGTGAATCTGCTTTAACTATGGGGGCTGGGAATAGGGAACATGCGTATTTATACAGTCTGTGTGGCATATCTAAGTCGGGCCGTGTAAAGTCAGCCCTCCAGTTCACAAGCCAGTGTAAAGTCAGCCCTCCAATTCACAAGCCAGTGTAATGTCAGCCCTCCAGTTCACCAGCCAGTGTAAAGTCAGCCCTCCAGTTCACAAGCCATTGTAAAGTTAGCCCTCCAAATCACCAGCCAGTGTAATGTCAGCCCTCCAGTTCACAAGCCAGTGTCAAACCTGCCCTCCAGTCTACCAGCCATTGTAGTCAGCCCTCCAGTTCACAAGCCAGTGTAAAGTCAGCCCTCCAATTCACAAGCCAGTGTAATGTCAGCCCTCCAGTTCACCAGCCAGTGTAAAGTCAGCCCTCCAGTTCACAAGCCATTGTAAAGTTAGCCCTCCAAATCACCAGCCAGTGTAATGTCAGCCCTCCAGTTCACAAGCCAGTGTCAAAAGAATATACCGTATGGCTCTATAGACGATTATATAGTAGGCTCTAGAGACGATATACCTGAGGGCTCATAGGACGATATATACGTATGGTCTATAGACGAAATACTGGTATGGCTCTATAGATATATACTGTTAATGGCTACTATAGACGTATATACTGTATGCTCTATAGACGGATATGTAGCCTATAGACTCTATAGTAGGCCGGACTAGATAAACTGTATGGCGCTATAGACGATATATACTGTAATGGCTTATAGACATATTAGTTAGCGGAATAATGGCTCTATAGACGTATATACTAAGGAATGGCTCTATAGAACTATGATACTTGTATGGCTCTATGAGACTATTACTGTAATGGCTCTATAACTATATACTGTATGGCTCTATAGACTAGATTACCTGTTGGCTCTATAGACTATTAGACGTATGGCCTATCGACTAGTATCCGTAGGCTCTAATAGACGATATACCGTATGTCTATAGACTAGCCGGCTCTATAGACGATATATACTGTTTATGGCTATAACTATATACTGTATGGCCTATAGACACCTATACTGTGGCTCTATAGATACGAGTATATACTGTAGGGGCTCTATAGACGTAATACATCTATGGCTCTATAGACGATATATGACGGTACTGGCTCTATAGACGATATACCGATGGCTCTATAGGTATATATACCGTAATGCTTATACGACGATTATAATCTATGGCTCTATAGACTTCTATACGTATGGCTCTAGACGACTATATACGTAGGGCTTATAGACTATTACTGTAATGGCTCTATAGACTATGTAGTGTATGGCTCTATAGACTATATAGTGTATGGCTCTATAGACTATATACTGTATGGCTCTATAGACGATATATACTGTATGGCTCTATAGACGATATATACTGTATGGCTCTATAGACGATATATACTGTATGGCTCTATAGACTATATACTGTATGGCTCTATAGACGGTATATACGTAGGCTTATAGACTATACCGTAGCTGTATGAGCATACTGCTGCTCAAGACTATGTAGTGTATGGGGACTATTGTGTCTATGCTCTTTAGATTATACTTAGGCTCAAGCATATCATACTGTGGCTCTATAGACTATATACTGTATGGCACTATAGACTATATTGTATGCATAGACTATATCTGTTGGCTCTATAGATGATTAAAACTGGATGCTCTATAACGATAGTACCGTGATGGCTCATAGACCCCCGTACTATGCTATGACTGATAGATGGCTCTATATATATAGATACGGTGCTTCTATAGGACTATATACTCGTAGGTCTATAACTTATATACCAGTTGGCTCTATACTAATACGTATGTCTAGACTATCTATAGGACAATCGGGCAATAGACTATCTACTGGGATGGCTCTATAGACTATATACTGTATGGCTCTATAGATAGTATACTTGTTGCTCTATAGACTGTATACTGTTGCTCTAGCAGACTATACTGATGATGGCTCTATAGACTCTATACCGTTAGAGGCTCTAAGACTATATACCTGTATGGCTCCTATAGACTATATACCTGTATGGCTCTTAGACGCTGGTAATTGTATGGCTCTTAGACTATACTGTACCTAGGACTCTATAGATCTATGTACCTATGTGAGCTAATACCTATTGTATGGCTCTATAGACTATATACCTGTAGGCCTATAGAGATATGTATTCTATACTGAGTATGGCTCTATAGACGTATTATACTGTATGGCTCTATGACATATTACTGTTGGCTCATAGACTATACTGTGTGGCTCTATAGACTATATATACTATGTGGCTCTATAACGATATTACCGTATGGCTCTATAGACTTATATACTGTAGTGCGCTATAGCTATATACCTGTGTGACGTCTATAGACTATATACGTATGGCTCTAATAGACTATATACCGTGTGGGCTCTATGACATATAGGTGGACATACTATAGACTTGCCTTGTATCCTGGCTCTATAATCGTGCTCAACTAATAGCTTGGCTCAAAACTATGTGATGGCTCTATAGACTATGTACCGTAACTCATAGCTATGTCCTGGCTCTATAGACTATATACCGTATGGCTCTATAGACAATATACCGTATGGCTCTATAGACTATATACCGTATGGCTCTATAGATACCGTATGGCTCTATAGACTATATACCGTATGGCTCGTATAGACTATATACGTAATGCCTACTATAAGCTATATACCGATGAGCTTCTATAGTACTATATACCGATGCTCTATAGAAGTATATCCGTATGGCCTCTATACTATATACGTATGGTCTGATGTCATAGACTATATCCGGGTATGGCTCTAGTAACTATATAACGTAATCGTCTATGACTTATACGTAGCTTATACCGTATGCCTAGACTATACGATGCTCTATAGGACTATATACCGTATGGCTTCTATAGACTACTATACCGTATGGCTCTTATAGACTATATGTAGCCATAGATGTCCGTAATCCTATAGACTATATACCGTATGGCTCTATAGACCTATTATACCTGTGGTCTATCATACGAGCCCATAACTATATCGCACGTATGCTAAGACTCGTACTTAGACTATATACCGATGGCTCTAAGACTATAATACAGTATGGCCTCTTGCTATTCCGTATCGCTATAAGACTATATACCGTGATGGACTCTATAGACATATAACCGTATGGCCTTATGAGATCTAACCGTACTTGCTCTAAGACTATATACCGTATTAAGGGCTCTATAGACTTATAAACCGTATGCTCTATAGACTATATCCGGTGGCTCTCTAATAGACTTATATACCGTATGGCTCTATAGACTATACTAGGCCTATAGTATTACGTGTGGCCTATAGACTATCTCGTATGGACTTATAGACTTATATCGTGTGGCCTCTATAGACTATATACCGTATGGCTCTATAGACTATATACCGTATGGCTCTATAGACTATATACCGTATGGCTCTATAGACTATATACCGTGTGGCTCTATAGACTATATACCGTGTGGCTCTATAGACTATATACCGTATGGCTCTATAGACTATTACGTGTGGCCTGACTATACTTCTGATAGACTAATACCGATCGGCTCTATAGACTATATACCGTGGGCTCTAAGACTATATCCGTATGCTTCTATAGACAATATACAGTATGGCTCGATAACTATATCCGTATGCTCTACGACTAATACGGTATGGCTCTATAGACTATATACGGTTGGCTCTAGACTAGTATACCGTTGCTCTATAGACTATATACCGTATGGCCTTATAGACTAACTACCGTATGGTCTCTATAGGACTATAGACGTTATGCTCTTAACTATATACTGTCATGGCTCTAGAGACCTATATACTGTATGGCTCTATAGACTATGATTACGTATGGCTCTATAGACTATTATACCGTTATGGCTCTAGATGACTATATACGTATGCTATAGACTATATTGTAATGGCCTCTATAGACTATATACTGTAGGCTCTATAGACTATATACATGTATGGACTTGCTATAGGACTATATACGTAATGGCTCTATAACTATATACTGTATGGCCTTAACATATACGATCTATACAGATACATGCTTAATGATGAAATTACTATCTCTATAGACAATATTATCCTATGTATTCCGTAATGGCTCTTAGACTATGACGAGCTATGACTATACCGTATGGCTCTATAGACTATATACTGTATGGCTCTATAGACTATATACTGTATGGCTCTATACGGACTATATACGTATGGCTCTATAGACTATATACCGTATGGCTTCTATAGGACTATATACTGTAGTGGCTCTATAGACTATATACGGTATGGCTCTATAGACTATACTGTATGGCTCTATAGACTATATACCGATGCTCGATCACTAGATACGGTATGCGCATAGATGCTAATACCGGTATGGCTCTATAGACTATATACGTAATGCTCATGCGAACTGCTACTAGATCATGCTATATACAAACGTATGGCTCTGATAGACTGATAGTATCTCGAAGATATCCGTTGCTCTATAGATAATTTGTATGCCTGATGATATCGTGCTCTATAGACATATACTTACCTTTGTTATTGACTAACCGCTGCCTATAGTATTAACGATGCTTATGACTGTATGGCTCTATCCTATATACGTAGCTTTAGATTAAGGTATGTCTATGATGAGTCCTGATCATAAACTGGATGTCAAACTTTTGGCCCTCACAGAGACTAGTGAATATTGTACTACCAGGGCAATGTACCAAAGAACACACAATGGGCCATAACTCTGACAGGACCATCTAGACCCACATAACCCGATTGGCTGCTATAGACCTACTGGATCCAACTCTATGCCGCCTACGAATATAAAGTCTCTCTGATTCCCCATAGGTTATAAGACAATTGTCAGGTACAAGTGGACAGGGTTGTGGCCCTTCTATCGCAGTATTGAAAGGATTGGCCATGAATCTCACGCCATCGTAGTGGTTAATCTCGGACTGACTGCCGGTAAGGACGGGGCTAGACCCTAATCTGGGTCCCAATGGGGAATGGACCAATGGATTGCAGGCGTATAGCTGCTAGTTAAATATCTGTGTTGTTGGGGCCAAATTGCCCACCACCAATGCATCCACCTACCGTATTCCCAGTAAGAGAGGTATGTAGTCCATACTGGGTACACTCCGCACCGAGATAGGGACCAGCTCCTGGATTGTACCACCCATTGGAGACCCCACTATTGGCTTGGACCACATGAAGACACGTGATTGACATGATTGACACGTCTGATTGCTTGGACCACCTGATTTTGCCTAAAATCCTTTAGGAGTGGAAAGAGGATTTGAACCCCCAACTCAACACTGTGACCCCCTAACCACTGAGCTACAATGCTGGGCGTACATTGGGTCCTTTTAACCCGATCTTCCCAACCGACTGACCAATCAAATAAACCAATGGTAGATTGTTGTTCGGAAAGTGATTGTACCATTTATTGCCTGGGTTACCAGATTCTAAACAATCAACATTTTTTCCCATTTTCAGCGGCACAATTGAGGACCCCCTTTTATTCTCCGTTTATTGAGACTCGTCGCGGACGCTGAAGAGGGTTAAGAGGCAGATTATCCCCCCATGTGTTGTCACTCATCGCGGGAATCCTGAAATTCTCTGCCCCCCCCCCCCTGTATCCGTGGAACATGGAAAACAGAAGGGGGGGGGCAGATCATCCCATAGGAGAGACGTTTGTTTACTATGAAAATCTTATCTGCTTTCGAATACTCCACTAACCAAACACAGACCTGCAGTGGACTACCGCCCCTTTATCCTACCCCTGACCCTCCCCATCCACCAACCCCATCATATCCTCACCCATTGTGTTCAAATCCCATCCCAATGTTCACACACAGCAATATTACATACACACGGCAATATTACACACACACAGCAATATTACATACTCACGGCAATATTCACACGCAATATATACAAAGCTATTACTACGGCAATATTCATCACATGGCAATATTACAAGCACACAGGGTGGGATATGAATACACGGCAGTATTACATCCCAAGCATATTTACATACACCAGGCAAAATTACATACACACAGCAATTATACATCACACACGCGCGATATTACTACAAAACAGGCGAGTACATCACACAGGCAGTATTACCTACACACAGCGATTTAACATACACAACAGCGATATTTACCTACACAATATTGACATACACACGCAATATACATACAGACGGCAATATACATAAACACAGCATATTACATACACCAGGCGATTATACATACACCACAGGTGTTAATATAACTAAACGGCATAGTTAATACCACGCCGGCAATATGACATACACACAGGCAATATTACATACAGATGGCAATATTACATACACACAGCAATATTTCATACACAGGCAATATTACATACACACTGCAATATTACATACACACAGGCGTTAATATAATACAAATACATACACACGGCAATATGATCCCTACAACACGGCAATATGACGTACAGACGGCAATTACATAAACATAGACATGGCAATATTACATACACAGCAATATTAATCGACAACAACAGGCGATAATTTCATACACACGGGACAAATTGCATACCACAGATTTAATACATACTAACAGCAAATTACATTACACACGGCAATTGCTACATACACACAGGCGATATTCATCAGCGACGGCCAATATTACATACAACCAGGCATATTATCTACAACAGACAGCAATATTCATCACCAGCATATAAATAACCACAGGCGATATTACACTACCAACAGCCCCCAGCAATATTTCTAACAAGCATATACTACACCAGCAATATTACATAAAACACGGATTACAGTCAACAATATATACAGCCATAGTAAAAAACACAGCGATATTACATACACACAGGCGATCTTACATACACACAGCAATTACATTACACAAATATTACATACCACAGCAATTAGCATACATACAGCACTAGACATTACTACAACAGCATCCAAAATACACACAGACGTGCAAAAATTACATACACGCAGCAATATTTCATACAACAGCGATTACATACACATACCAATATTACATACACACAGGCGTATGACATACCAGATGGCAATATTCACTACACATCATAATTACATACACACACTAGCAATACATACAGACGGCACCAAATTACATACACACAGGCCGATAAATACATACACACAGCAATATTACATAAACCAGGCAAATAAACCACAGACGGCAATATGACATACACGCAGCAATATTTCATACACACATGCGATATACATACACATACCAATAGTTTCATACAACATAGGAACTATTACATCAGACGGCAACTATTACATACACAGAGATATTACATACACACAGCGATATTACATTACACAAACGGCAATATCTACTACACATGGAAATATTACTACACACACCAATATTCCATACAGACGGCAATATTACAAACAGCGGCATATTACATACACACCAGCAACGCAAATATGACAACAGACGGCAATATCTCATACGCATTTCATATACGACAGCAGGCGATAGTTACATACAACACAGCAATAATACACAGCTTAATACACCAGGCAAAATAACCACGACATGACGGCAAATTACATACACGCAGCATATTTCATAACACACAGGAGATATACATACACACTGCCAATATTTCATATCACACAGGCGATATTACATGACGGCAATATTACATATACAACAGCAATATACATACACACGGCAATATTTCATAAACACAGGCGATTATACATAGACGGAATATTAATATACACAGCAATATGTACTACACACGGCAATATACCCATACACACATATATCACGCAATATTACATACACACAGCAGATTTTACATACCAAGGCGATAATTCATTACAACCAATATACACACCAGTTCGTATTACATACAGACGGCAAAATTACATACACACAGGCGTATTACAAGCAGACGCAACATTACTACACACAGCAGCAATATTAATACACACGCAATATTCACTACACACAGGCGTTTAGAATACTGACGGCAATATTACATACAGATATAATATCATAATAAAATCACAATTCTTACTATCAATAAATAATATAATAGTAATAATAATAATCTTAATAGTAATAATAATATCTTGAGAATGATAATAATGAATAATCTTATAATAAATAAATAGATAATAATGAGAATGATAAAATAATAAAATAATAATCTATGAACTAATAATATATGCTTAATAATAATAATAAGAGATAATGATAATAATAATAATATTCACTGACATTTACTGAAGTATCATGTCAAGTATCTGCCTCTTGTTGACAATTTGATTTTTTTGATTTGATTGAGTTACCCTTTAAACCTTCCCAGCTATTCGGATGAATGGACGATCGGATGTCGGTCACAATATCCCATTCCTAACAGACGATAAACCGGATGCTATCCAATAAACCGCTGCTATACCCTGTGCAGTGTTATATATGAAAAAGAAACCGTAATTTCTAATCCAACCAATCAATTATTCAGTGGCCAACAAGATTGGTTGGGTCCAAATATTGTACCAATCGTACTGATTGGAAAGTCCAGGGGTTCCCCTACCATGAAGCAAAGTGAAACATTTGCTCAGGGCCCGCCCCTGCGGGACACTGAAAAGGCGTCAGTTTAAAAAAAAATCCTCCTTCCTGCAATACTGCATTTCATCACCAGTCCACCAATCAGTGTCAGCCCTCCAGTTCACCAGTGTTAGTCAGCCCACCATACCCACCTATGTTCCCTGATGAAGCCACACCTGCTTCACCTGCCCCCTAGACCCCCCCGTCCCTACCTGCCGATAGTTGTTTCGGGTGTCAAAATAGAGAATCTTATGAGAGAATGGACACCGGTCTAATGTCTTAAGGGGGCCATAAACTATTACGATCGTAATTACGATCTTAAACCGACCGATATTTTGATAGACAGATGTTAATTACCTTACGTATTGTTCGACATTCAATGTGTTTGGTGATTAATGTCGAATGTCGTCCATTGTAAGGGTCACATTACATTAACTCTTAGGCTGAGGCCACATTGCAATGCACAGGAATCGCACAGAAAATCGCGAGCGTTTCACATGCAATTGTGTGCGCGATTCTTGTGCATTTTGTGTGTTTGCGCATGCGATTTTGCCGTTTTCCATTATGGAAAACCATGCGTTAACACACCAAAAATGGTGAAACGTATGCGTTACCAAAACGCGAACGGACACGCAATCGCACGCGCATCGGAAATTGTGGGAATTTTAGCGAAATTGCGATTTCCATTTTAGCGAAAAATCGCGAGCGCATAACGCGTGTGCAAACGCACGAAAAACGCGCTAGTGTGACCTAGCCCTTAATTAGAAATTCAGAAAACAGAACAATCATTTTACCAATCAACTTAAATAAACGACTTTCCTGATTGTAATTACGATCGATATTACGATCAAATGTCGCTTAATAAGAACGGGAAAATGTGCAATTTTTGGCCTAATCAATGGAAATGTCTGATTGTATATAAAATCGGCCTAGTGTATGGCCAACTTTACGTAGTGTATGGCCAACTTTACGTAGTGTATGGCCAACTTTACGTAGTGTATGGTCACCTTTACGTAGTGTATGGTCACCTTTACGTAGTGTATGGTCACCTTTACGTAGTGATGGCCAACTGATGTAGTGTATGCCAACTTTAAGAGGTATGGTCCACTTACGTAGTGTACTGGTCCCCTTTACGTATGTATGGTCACCTTTAACGTAGTGTATGGCCCTTTAACGTTAGTGTATGGCCACGTGTACGTATGTATGGCCCTTTACGTAGTTGGAATGGTCACCTTTACGTAGTGTAATGGCCAACTGGTACGTAGTGTATGGTCACCTTTACGTAGTGTATGGTCACCTTATACGTAGTGTATGGCCACTTTACGTAGTGTATGGTCACCTTTTACGTAGTGTATGGCCAACTTTAGTAGTGTATGGCCAACTTTACGTAGTGTATGTCACCTTTACGTAGTGTATGGTCACCTTACGATGGTAGGGTCCCTTTACTATGTGTATGGCCACCTTTACGTAGTGTATGGCCACCTTTACGTAGTTGTATGGCCACCCTTATGTACTGTATGGTCACCTTTACGTACTGTATGGTCACCTTTACGTAGTGTATGCCACCTTACCGTAGTGTATGGCCACCTTAACTGTGTATGGTCACCTTTACGTACTGTATGGTCACTTTACGTATGTAGTCACGTACGGTGAGGTCACATTTACGTGTGTATGGCCACTTTACGTAGTGGTATGGCCATCCTTTACGTAGTGTATGGTCCCTTACGTAGGCATGGTCACCTTACGTGTGGCATCGAGTGCACCTTACGTATGTAGGTCACCTTACGTATGTATGGTCACCTGTTCATAGTGCCATGGTCACCTTTACGTTACGTATGGTCACTGTACGTAGTTGTATGGCCAACTTTAAGTAGGGTATGGCCACCTTTTACGTAGTGTATGGCCACCTTTACGTAGTGTATGGCCACCTTTACAGTACTTGTATGGTCACCTTTACTAGGTATTACCTACGTAGGTATTGTTTTACGTATTGATGGTCACCTTTACATAGTGTATGGCCACCTTTACGTAGTGTATGGCCACCTTTAACTATGAATGGTCCCCTTTACGTAGTGTATGGTCACCTTTACGTAGTGTATGGTCACCTTTACGTAGTGCATGGTCACCTTACGTAGTGCATTGGTCACCTTACGTGTTATGGTCACCTTTACGTAGTGTATGGTCACCTTACGATGCATGGTCACCTTTACGTAGGGCATGGTCACTTACGTAGTGCATGGTCACCTTTACGATGTATGGTCACCTTTACGTAGTGTATGGCAACCTTTACGTAGTGCAATGGTCCACCTTTACGTAGTGTAATGGTCACCTTTACGTAGTGTATGGTCACTATAAATTAGCTGCAGGTTAGTTTTAATATTCTGATTGGCTGAGGGCGTTCTAGCCTTGTAATATGTATTGTATTGTGTATGGACACCTTTACGATAGTGTAGGCGCACCTTTACGTAGTGTATGGTCACCTTTACGTAGTGTATGCCACTTACGTTTTAGTAGTGTATGGCCACCTTTACGTAGTGTATGGCCACCTTTACGTAGTGTATGGTCACCTTTACGTAGTGTATGGTCACCTTTACGTAGTGTATGGTCACCTATACGTAGTGTATGGTCACCTCTATGTAGTGTATGGTCCCCTTTACGTAGTGTATGGCCACCTTTATGTAGTGTATGGTCACCTTTACGTAGTGTATGGTCACCTATACGTAGTGTATGGCCACCTTTACGTAGTGTATGGCCACCTTTACGTAGTGTATGGCCACCTTTACTTAGGTGATGGTCCCTTTAGTAGTGTATGGCCACCTTTACGTAGTGTTTAGGTCACCTTTACGTAGTGTCTATGGACCTACGTGGTATGGCACCTTACGTAGTGTATGGCCACCTTTACGTAGTTGTATGGTCCTATAGTAGTGTATGCCACCTTTACGTAGTGTATGGCATTACGTAGAGTATGCCACCTTTACGTATGTATGGTAATTTTACGTAGTGTAATGGTCACCTTTACGTAGTGTATGGCCACCTTTACAGTAGGATTAGTAGTATGGCCTTACGACGGTTGGTTCACTTAGTGTTATGGTCACCTTTACGAGTATGGCCACCTTTACGTAGTTGTATGGCCACCTTTACGTTATGGCCACCTTTACGTAGTGTATGGTCCCTTTAGTAGTGTATGGTCACCTTTACGTTAGGGTGTAGGGTCACCTTTACATACTTATGGTCACCTATTAGTGTGCACTTACGTAGCTGTATGGTCCACTTTAGTAGTTGTATGGTCCCTTTACGTAGTGTATGGTCACCTTAGTAGTGTTATTGGCCCCTTACGATAGTGTAGGCCACCTTTACGTAGGTATGGCCACTTTACGTAGTGTATGGCCACCTTTACGTAGTGTATGGTCACCATATAGTAGTGTATGGCCACCTTCGTAGTTGTAGTGGCCACCTTTACGGGTTATGGCCACTTACGTAGTGTATGGTCACCTTTAGTAGTGTAATGGCACTGCGTGGCCTTTAGTATGATGTCACCTTTACGTAGTGTTATGTCACCTTTACGTAGTGCCTTTATGGTCACACTTTACATAGTGGTATGGTCACCACATTATTAGTTGTGTAGGCCACCTTTACGTTGTGTATGGCCACCTTACGTAGTGTATGGCCACCTTTACGTAGTGTATGGCACCTTTACGTATGTATGGTCACCTGTTACGTAGTGTATGGCCACCTTTACGTAGTGTATGGTCACCTTTACGTAGTTGTATGGCCACCTTTACGTAGTGTATGTCACCTTTACGTAGTGTATGGCCACTACTTTAATGGCACCTTTACTTTGTAGGACCTTTACGTAGTGTATGGCCATTTACGTAGGTATGGTCACCTTACGTATGTATGTACCTTGTAGTAGGTCACCTTTCGTGTGTATGCCACATTACGTAGTGTATGGCCACATTTACTTGTGGTACTTCGTAGTTGGTCACTTTACGTAGTGTATGGTCACCTTTCGTAGTGTATGGCACCTTACGAGTGTATGGTCACCTTTACAGTAGTGTATGGCACTTACTAGTGTGGCCACATTTACGTAGTGTATGGTCACCTTTACGTAGTGTATGGTCACCTTTACGTAGTGTATGGTCACCTTGATTAGCTGCAGGTTAGTTTAATATTCTGATTGGCTGAGGGCTGTTCTAGCCTGTAATATTGTATTGCTCTGATTGGCTGGACATTAGTGACTAGTGAACATTCCAACACTGGCTCTATTTGGCCAGTTTGTCAACATTAGCTTTGTTATCATTTATAAATTGTAAACATGTGAGCGTGATGATCACAGGGAATGCTGGGAGTTGTAGTCTTGAACATGGCCATACACCTGCCAGTTTTTTTTCTAACACAGCAATCGCGGCAATGCATGCCTTTACATTTGCGATACGCAATCGAATGCGATCACCATTTTAATGCACAATCGAATGCGATCACCATTTTAAATGCACAATCGATAGCGATCACCATTTTAATGCACAACGAATGCGATCACCATTTTAATGCACAATCGAATGCGATTTCGTATCCAAAAGAAGAAATCACACACGTGTGCGATTGGGTTTGCGGCGCCTGAAGTGATAAATTCCCCCGTGACCAGTTCTGGTCCCTGATGGTCACGAAGGTCTCGCCATCCATTTAGAGGTTAATGTGGAGCCATGACAGTTCATTAATGGGCTCATTACCATATGTGTAAAGGCCGCTAAGCTTTCTCAAGACCCGGGACAATGGCGACCAGGAGAGGGGCCTACATGGAGGGGGTGGGGGGGATTGGGACAATAATGACTATTTCTTGGGAAATAAAGGGGAAGGAGCAGTGAGCTGGGACCTTGGTGCTTCCTACTGAGACTGTTGGAGAGGGCCATACTGCTGAGCCATCATCCATAAATCTATGTGACATTCCGTAACTAATCGCAAGCAATGTGAGGACCCTTACCCACAATCCCCTTCTGCTGACGAGGGAAACAAACTGAATTCAAAGAAAAACTTTAGAAAATCAATTAATTGTCTTCTCAGTGTTGTCTGGCCCTTTAATTGACTTTCCATTCACTTCTACTTCATAAAGGGACGGGCAGATAATAGTTTGATAATATATCTTATTTATCTAACTACAGTAACAATGAAACTATTGCTGCTCATGTGCCTTAAATAAGGGTGTTCATTGACCAAGCCAAATCAGTTATAAGCCAGTATGGCAACTCCTACCATAGTGGGTTATCTCTGGTGCCAAATCAACATCTGTTTTATGTGGCCATATACTAGGCAACATTGGATAGATTAGATGTTTGTCCATAGATGTCTAATCTATCTAATATCTAAAGATCTGACTTTACAGGCAGCAATCGGAAAACCATTGCCCCATCGCAATTGATCAGATACCAATGTGACAGATACCAATGTGATCAGATACATGTGAGAGATACCAATGTGATCAGATACAATGTGATCAGATACCAATGTGATCGGATACAATGTGATCAGATACCAATGTGACAGATACCAATGTGATCAGATACAATGTGATCAGATGCCAATGTGATCAGATGCCAATGTGATCAGATACCAATGTGACAGATACCAATGTGATCAGATACCAATGTGATCAGATCCAATGTGATCAGATACCAATGTGATCAGATACAATGTGATCAGATACAATGTGATCAGATACAATGTGATCAGATGCCAATGTGATCAGATAACAATGTAATCAGATGCCAATGTGATCAGATACAATGTGATCAGATACCAATGTGATCAGATACAATGTGATCAGATGCCGATGTGAGTCAGACGCCGATGTGATCAGACGCCGATGTGATCAGACGCCGATGTGATCAGACGCCATGTGATCAGACACCAATGTGAGTCAGACACCAAGTGATCAGATACCAATGTGATCAGACACCAATGTGACAGATACCAATGTGATCATAATACCAGTAATCAGATTTAAAAGGGACGGAATGTAAGGAAATGTGTCACATTGTAACCATGTGTTGGTAACCATTGGAGGGAACCTGATTATCACCCCCCACGCACTTTATTCTCCTCCCCTCCCCATTCTTTAATTTCATTTTATTTCCTGCCACAGACAATCAATTACGGGCTGAATGACCAGGGAGGGGAGAGACGGCCCAGCGGGGGGTCAAATACATAAAGCAATTTTATACGGTTATCAGTCAGCTGGTCAATGCTCGGCCCTGGGAGGTTATTCAAAGCGACGCGTCTCTGGGCCTGATGAAGGGCAACTAAGGAGGGAAGGGGGCCAGGGAAATGGTCCCAGCATGGAGCCTCATTCTCACAATGATATCAATGGCGGATGAGAATAAAGGTGGAGAAAATGGGGCTGGTCAACCACTGAACTGTCAGCAAGGTCCAGCTGGGGTGAGTCATTCCAGGCAGCTTGGGCGCCTGCCTAGGGCCCAGGAATGTAAAGGGCCCAGTTACAGAACAAACCCAGGATTGACCCTTCTAATGGGAGACTAGAAAATTATTAATAAAACAAGTAGATCTGCAAAGTGGGAAAAATAAATTGGTTATAGGGCAGCTGAAGTAAAGGAGGGATAACACGGTAGAGGGTAACACGGTAAGAGGTATCGCGGTAGGAGGGTAACACGGTAAGAGGTTAACGCGGTAAGAGGGTAACACGGTAAGAGGGTAACCGGTAAGAGGGTACCGGTTGGGTAGGAGGGTAACACGGTAAGAGGGTAACACGGTAAGAGGTATCACGGTAAGAGTGTAACACGGTAAGAGGGTATCACGGTGAGAGGGTAACGTGAGGAACACGTAGGGTAACGGTACGTGGTACAACGGTAGAGGGTAACACGGTACTAAGAGGGTATCGCGGTAGGAGGGTACCACGTAAGGGTAACACGTGGTAAGAGGGTAACACGGTAAGAGGGTATCACGGTAAGATGGGTATCACGTAAAGAGGGTATCACGGTAAGAGGGTATCACGGTTAGAGGGTATCTCGGTAGGAGGGTAACACGTAAGAGGGTATCACGGTAAGAGGGTATCACGGTAAGAGGGTATCACGGTAGAGAGTGTAACACGGTAAGAGGTATCACGGTGAGAGGGTAACACGGTAAGAGGGTAACACGGGTAAGAGGGTAAGCGGTAAGAGGTTGCGGAAAGAGGGTAACACGGTAAGAGGGTAACACGGTAAGAGGGTAAACACGGTAAGAGGGTTATAACGGTAAGAGGGTATCGCGGTAGGAGGGTAACACGGTAAGAGGGTATCACGGTAAGAGGGTATCACGGTAAGAGGGTATCACGGTGAGAGGTATCACGGTGAGAGGGTTACACGGTAACACGGGAGGGTATCACGGTAAGAGGGTAACACGGTAAGAGGGTATCACGGTAAGAGGGTATCACGGTGTGAGAGGGTAACACGGGTAGTAAGAGGGTATCACGTAGAGGGTAATCACGGTAAGAGTGTAACACGGTGAGAGGGTATCACGGTGAGAGGGTAACACGGTGAGAGGGTATCACGGTGGAGGGTAACACGGTGAGAGGGTTCACGGTAAGGTAAGAGGGTATCACGGTAAGAGGGTAACACAGGTAAGAGGGTATCACGGTAAGAAGTGTGTAACACGGTAAGAGGGTATCACGGTGAGAGGTAACACGGTAAGAGGGTATCGGTGTGAGAGGGGTATCGCGGAGGGGGTGGGAGGAGGGTATTCGGTGGAGGTATCGCGGTGAGAGGGTATCACGGTAGAAGGGTTATCACGGTGAGAGGGTATCACTGGTAGAGGGTACCGGAAGAGGTATCACGTTAAGAGGGTATCCGGTGAGAGAGGTAACGGTTTCGAGAGGGTATCACGGTAGGAGGGTATCACGGTGAGAGGGTATCACGGTAGGAGGGTATCACGGTTTGGAGGGTATACACGGTGAGAGGGTATCACGGTGAGAGGGTATCACGGTTAAGAGGTATCACGGTAAGAGGGTATCACGGTAAGAGGGTATCACGGGAGAGGTATCACGGTGAGAGGGTATCACGGTAGAGAGGGTATCACGGTGAGAGGGTATCACGGTGAGAGGGTATCACGGTAGGAGTGTATCACGGTGAGAGGGTATCGCGGTAGGAGGGTATATCGCGGTGAGGGTATCGGGTGAGAGGGTTAAATTAAGAATCACGGTAGGAGGGTATCACGGTAGGAGGGTATCACGGTGAGAGGGTATCACGGTGAGAGGGTATGCACGGTAGGAGGATCACGGTGAGAGGGTATCACGGTGAGAGGGTATCACGGTAAGAGGGTATCACGGTGAGAGGGTATCACGGTAAGAGGGTATCACGGTAGGAGTGTATCATGGTGAGAGGGTATCGCGGTTGGTAGGAGGGTATCACGGTAGGAGGGTATCACGGTGAGAGGGTATCACGGTGAGAGGGTTACGGTAGGAGGTATCGGTGAGAGGATCGCGGAGGAGGGTATCGCGGTGGAGGTGAGGGTATCGACGGTGAGAGGGTATCGCGGTGAGAGGGTATCACGGTAGGAGGGTATCCGGTAGAGGGTTACGTAGAGGGTATCACGGTAGGAGGGTATCACGGTGAGAGGGTATCACAGTAGGAGTGTATCACGGTGAGAGGGTATCACGGTGAGAGGGTATCACGGTGAAAGGGTATCACGGTGAGAGGGTATCACGGTGAGAGGATCACGGTGAGAGGGTATCACGGTAGGAGGGTATCACGGTGGGAGGGTATCGCGTAGGAGGGTATCGCGGTGAGGGTATCGCGGTGAGAGGGTATCGCGGTGAGAGGGTATCACGGTAGGAGGGTATCACGGTGAGAGGGTATCACGGTAGGAGGGTATCACGGTGGTTAGGAGGGTATCACGGTGAGAGGGTATCACAGTAGGGAGGGTATCGGTAAGAGGGTATCACGGTGAGAGGTATCACGGTGAGAGGGTATCACGGTGGGTGAGAGGGTATCACGGTAAGAGGTATCACGGTTAAGAGGGTATCACGGTGATGAGAGGGTATCACGGAGGAGTGGTAGGAGTGTATCACGGTGAGAGGGTATCGCGGGTAGGTGGAGGGTATCACGGTAGTATGGAGGGTATCACGGTGGAGGGATCACGGTAGGAGTGATCACGGTGTGAGAGGGTATCGCGGGTAGGAGGGTTATCCGGTGAGGGTTTCGTGGTGAGAGGGTATGCGGGGTGAGAGGGTTATCACGGTAGTAGAGAGATCACGGGTTGAGAGGGTATCACGGTAGGAGGGTATCACGGTAGGAGGGTATCACGGTGAGAGGGTATCACGGTAGGAGTGTATCACGGTAAGAGGGTATCACGGTGAGAGGGTATCACGAGTGATGAGGGTATCACGGGAGGAGGGTATACGGTAGGAGTGTATCACGGTGAGGAGGGTAGGGGTTTGGTAGAGGGTATCGCGGGGGTAGGAGCGGTATACAGGTGAGAGGGTATCGCGGTGAGAGGTTTCTTACGCGGGTGTGAGAGGTATCCGGTAGGGGTAAGAGGGTATCACGGTAAGAGGGTATCACGGTAGGAGAGTATCACGGTAGGAGAGTATCATGGTAGGAGAGTATCACGGTAAGGGTATCACGGTAGGAGGGTTATCACGTGAGAGGGAATAACGGTGAGAGGGTATCACGGGGTAGGAGTGTATCACGGTGAGAGGGTATCACGGTGAGAGGGTATCACGGTAAGAGGGTATCACGGTTTGAGGGATCACGTGATGGGGTATACGTAAGAGGGTATCACGGTAAGAGGTATCACAGGTAAGAGGGTATCACGGTTAGGAGGGTACACGGTGAGAGGGTTATCACGGTAAGAGGGTATCATGTATAAGAGGGGTATCACGGTGAGAGGGTATCACGGTGAGAGGGTATCACGGTAGGAGGGGTATCACGGTGTGAGAGGGTTATCACGGTAGGAGGGTCACGGTAGGGGGTATCACGGTTGAATGAGAGGGTATCACGGTGAGAGGGTATCACGGTAAGAGGGTATCACAGTGAGAGGGAATAACGGTGAGAGGGTATCACGGTAGGAGTGTATCACGGTGAGAGGGTATCACGGTGAGAGGGTATCACGGTAGGAGGGTATCACGGTTTGGAGGGTATCACGGTGAGAGGGTATCACGTGAGGGATCACGGGTATAAGAGGGTATCACGGTAGGAGGGTATCACGGTTTAGGAGGGTATCACGGTGAGAGGGTATCACGGTAAGAGGGTATCACGGTAAGGGGTATCACGGTGAGAGGGTATCACGGTGAGAGGGTATCACGGTGAGAGGGTATCACGGTGGAGGGTATCACGGTGAGAGGGATCACGGTAGGAGGGTATCACGGTGAGAGGGTATCACGGTGAGAGGGTATCACGGTAAGAGGGTATCACGGTGGAGGGTATCACGGTGAGAGGGTATCACGGTAGGAGGGTATCACGGTAGGAGGGTATCAAGGTGAGAGGGAATCACGGTGAGAGGGTATCACGGTAAGAGGGTATCACGGTAAGAGGGTATTACGGTAGGAGGGTATCACGGTGAGAGGGTGACCTTCCCACAGAACTTCCCACTGACCTTCCCACCATCCATATTCCCATCCTTATTCTGATCGACAGTCTGTCTGATGTAGAACGGATGAAGATTTTTTGACCAATCACATGGACCATTTAAACCTGCATCATTGGGGCGCCATTTCCGCCACATCCTATATTATCATAAAGTTCAGACGTGGCGGTTGATGGGCTGAGATATTGGACACAGGTTATGGAATGGGGTTTACATCACTTGGCCCAATCTAGGGTGAGTTTAGTGCAGACTGGGGATTAGAGTGGGCAGAATTGGGACGGGCATCTGGGTACTAAAGATCAGGTAGGTGGACACCCCATGTCTAAAGGTGGTCAAACCCAGTACCAGGGATATTATTTATATACCCTGGTAACCCACCGGGCACACCACATATTATTTATATACCTGAACCCACCGGCACACCACATATTATTAATACCCTGGTAACCCACCGGGCACACCACATATTATTTATATACCCTGGTAACCCCCGGGACCCACATTTATTATATACCCTGGTAACCCACCGGGCACACCACATATATTTATATACCCTGGTAACCCACCGGGCACACCACTATTTATTTATATACCCTGTGTAACCCACCGGGCACACCACATATTATTTAATACCCTGGTAACCCACCGGACACACCACATATTATTTATATACCCTGGTAACCCACCGGGCACACCACATATTATTTATATACCCTGGTAACCCACCGGGCACACCACATATTATTTATATACCCTGGTAACCCACCGGGCACACCACATATTATTTATATACCCTGGTAACCCACCGGGCACACCACATATTATTTATATACCCTGGTAACCCACCGGACACACCACATATTATTTATATACCCTGGTAACCCACCGGGCACACCACATATTATTTTATACCCTGGTAACCCACCGGCCACACCACATAATTTATATCCTGGTAACCCACCGGGAACACCACATATTATTTATATACCCTGGTAACCCACCGGACACACCACATATTATTTATATACCCTGGTAACCCACCGGGCACACCACATCCTCTCACACCCCAGTAGGTGTCAAGTTTGTGATACTTGTTTTTGTTCATCACTTTCCTTTCAATCAGACACAAACTCTGGGCAAGTTGTTTTCTTTGTTAACTAAAGATGATCCGTCTCCCCCTCGCCCCATTCTGCCCCCCCACCCCAGATGGAGACAGGGCGAGTGCATCCTATGAAAGGTATTTCTATCCCTTGCCAAATAGACACGGAAAGTGAAGGGGGAAAAATCAAACCAGAAGGTGAACGTTTCTCTAAGAGGGAAAAGCTGTTTTACTCATTCTCTGGAAAGGGAGATTTATGGTGCCTGGGGGCCTAATAAGGAAGATGGGGGGGGGTTATTCTTTACGGTCCCTTCCCATAGGCTGGGAGTGGAAGGTTTAAACATTTCAGTGTGTGTAATAAATATCCAGCAGGGACATGGGGTGGGCCAGGGGGTCTCGCTCTGATCAATGATCCCCTTACATCTGTGTAGCAAACTGGCACTGAGAAAATCAGCCTTGGCAAGGGCAGCACTCTGCATGGGAGGGCAGGCTGGACCCATGCCCGTCTGGGCACTGCGCTGCGTTGGGAGGAGGAGGAGGGGAAGGGTGGGGAATCTGGGCGACATTACGGCGGATTTGGCTCCATAAGCGAATTCTCCGGCTGCCTTGAATTAACACTGGATTGTATCTGAGTATTGTTTGTGTTTAAGAAAAATGACCTGTTAGCTGGTGTGAAATGGATCCCAGAACGGGCGGCAGGATACGGCAGTTCCAGGCGTCAGTGTGGTGGGCAACATTTCATAAATAATATCCTGGGGACATTGGTCCATCTCATTGGTTAATCTCCCATTCAAACGTTAAACTCACTAAAAGAAGCTCAGTTACTGGACAGTGATGTGTTCTGTAGAAAAAAAACAGATTTACCCCAATGACAATGTTTAAGGGCAAGTCCACCCCTCATATAGTATGTGGGTAAATCACTCCCCCCACCGAACCCCAAATTAGAAATGTGAAGATGTAAGACTAACCTGAAATGCTGCCTGGTGTTCTGTTCCTTTCTTTCTACTTCCTGGTTCTTTTGTCAGATGACATCACAGACAATGGGGGATGGTATTCCTCTAGCTGCATTCTCTGAGCAAGTGCAAGCTTGTAAAAGAGCTTGGTGAGGCAGAGGGAAGTGGCCCTGACAGATTTCTAACTAGCGGATTTGGGGGGTGATTTATTTACATATTCATTTGTAAGGGGTGAACGTGCCCTTTAAGCTGGGTACACACAGTACCAATAAAGGGCCTGCATTTGTGTAAACATGCAGGAGTCATGCAGCTGGTCCAGATCATCCTGGTGGTAAGTGAATCTGCTCTTAACTATGTGGGCTGGGCATTAGGACATCTTATTTATACCAGTCTGTGTGGCATATCTAAGTCGGCCAGTGTAAAGTCAGCCCTCCAGTTCACCAGCCACTGTAAAATCAGCCCTCCAGTTCACCAGCCAGTGTAATGTCAGCCCTCCAGTTCACCAGCCAGTGTAAAGTCAGCCCTCCAGTTCACAAGCCATTGTAAAGTTAGCCCTCCAAATCACCAGCCAGTGTAATGTCAGCCCTCCAGTTCACAAGCCAGTGTCAAATCTGCCCTCCAGTCTACCAGCCATTGTAGTCAGCCCTCCAGTTCACAAGCCAGTGTAAAGTCAGCCCTCCAATTCACAAGCCAGTGTAATGTCAGCCCTCCAGTTCACCAGCCAGTGTAAAGTCAGCCCTCCAGTTCACAAGCCAGTGTCAAGTCTGCCCTCCAGTCTACCAGCCATTGTAGTCAGCCCTCCAGTTCAGCAGCCAGTGTCAAGTCTTCCCTCCAGTCTAACAGCCATTGTAAAGTCATCTCTCCAGTTCACCAGTAAGTATCAAGTCAGCAAGAGCCTTGTAAGCTATTCGGCAGCGGCTGGAGTTTTTTTTGCCAGTTTTTAATTCCAGCTACTTTGTACTTTTATAAGATATGTCATGAAATCTCTTTCCCTGGTTCCCTCCAACCAATCCAAGGACATTGCCTACAGGTCTCTGCAGAGGGTTTTGCAGAGAGTCCTTAAAGGATCAGTTAAAGAGCAGTATTTATTGGCTCTGGGATTTCTAATATTGAAGACCATGTTTGCAAACTGGATCCCAACCTTGCACTAATCACCCCCATGTAGTGTAAATGGAGAAAATGGGTGTTGTAGCTCCGCAGGGCAGGGATTCTGGACAGGTTTTTATAGTGAATATCCTGTGGAGGATTATGGGATTGGTAGTGGAGTTTAGTGGTTATGATGTAACATCAAAGGAGAACTAAACCAAAATATAAATTGCTGATAATTTGTCCCAATTGGCTACAGTGGACAATGATTTGGTAAATGACAGTGGAGCTGTTGCCTGACAGACTACCGGTCAGGACCTGGTGGCCTGTGTTCCACGCCTTGCAGAGTGGGTCATTGAACTGGATACATAGTTGCACATGCACATTATCTAGCCCCTCCCTCTCCCCCTGTCAGTGACACTCTCTCCATCACCCTCTTTGGCTTTAAGCCAAGGAACTGCACAATGAGATTTTAATGTAGAATTTCCGGTCTTTGATGAGGTACGAAGTAAAAAGCTGACAAATCCAGGAAGGACTCGGCCTTAGACTTTCTCCTCCTACCCAGAATGCTGCCAAACTGGCCCAGGTCCATCGCCCTGTAACCTCCGTAACGTAAATTAAACAGACCTGCAGTGATTTCCTGACTGATAGGGAGAGACCAGTCTGGAGTCCTCTCCACTATCTCCCTATAGGCTCCCTGCTTGGCTGACCATAGCCCTTATCTGCCCGGCCCTTACACCAAGTCATTGGACTGGCCTGTTGGAATGTTTATAGGTGGGATTCAGGGGGGACATAGAAATGAACCCGTTAAACATAACGTTAGTCTGGATTTTCTGAGCCGATTGAACGATATTTCTGAGTATTGGGGATTTTACATTTATTCAGACATGTCAGTAAATCACGTCGGATCGTGTGGTCTCCTATGGGACCGTACAATTGGTCGCCGTCCATGCGATGTTTCCTATCTGAAACCATTCATTTTAAATACTATCGGCCAGGTGCACGGATTTCATGGTAAGTTCCTAGTGTACGGGCACCTGAATTCTACAAAGTCGCGAGCAACAGGTCCGAAAGGGTTTTGGGAGATCTGCGAAAAACGTTCTAATTGGAAAAATGGCAAAAACGTGAGCCGTAAAGCAAAGCTGAATCTCAGAACACCCAGTGACATAGCTGAGTGATTATTATAAGAAAATATTCCACTGCCACTCCCATTATAATTTGAGGCTCTTATGTATTATACAGCCATTGTACCATAAAACATTCAATATTACTAAATAATTCTAAAAAATAATAATAAATCCATACAGGAGATAATACAGTATAACGTTCATTAATAAACCACAGTTCCCCTTTAATCAGTTCTGGGCAATAGGCATAAGAGTAAATTCTTATTTCATTAAGCCTGGATTAATCCGGGTCAACACACTAGTGATAAAGCTCCGATACCATTGAATCCGGTAGCTCCAGACTCTGTGTTCACTGAGTTATGTTTCTGTTTATTTTCTATTTGTAATACAACGTGTTCCCTGGGTATGTGTTATATACACATCAGGGAATAGCCGTGTTCCCCTTTATTGTGTTTATGGGGGGTCTGGGGAGATTTCTACTCTACCGATATAGCTGGTTTAACATGTCCTTGCTGGCAGTCACGAAATGGTTAAAGTTTTCTACTTGACACCTTCATGTTTACGGTCTCTCTGCATTGTCTATCTCTGGTTTACAGCCGAGTTATAGACACAGCTAAAAATAACCAGAGGTGTTATTAGAAACACATGGCGGGATATCAGGGCGCAGGCAGCGAGATCTGGGAGTTTGTTTCGTCCAATCACTGAATGGGATCTGATGTGTAACAGTAAAGGGAGGTCGGTGAACATGTCTGGCCAACAGCTGATTCTCTGTCGGGGCCATTTGAAGTTTAAGGTGCAACTTTATAACGAGGAGAAAAGATTTCTAAAAAAATGTCCATGTGCAGTGCTGATAGTTCTCCCAGTGTAAAGTATAGAGAGAACACTCGGGACTGGGTGTAGCGAGACCTTTAGGAAATGACAGACAGAATCTTGCAGATTCATATATTACATATGCCGTGTGCACCCAGCTTAACGTTACCAAACCATCTCTAGAGCCTAGGCTGGCTACACACACATTCATTTCTCATCCCGGGCCACCGGGACCGTCCATAGGAGACCTAATGAAAAGCTGTAAATTTAACCGACATGTCCAGTTGCCCGTTTATCTGATCCGACTGTCTCATACACAGAAAGGTCAGTTGGTTTGGCTGAAAAATCTGATTGTATGTACCAAGAATAACACCATAAAACCATAAACTGTTCCCATTTACTGTAACTTTAAACCTTGGTTCCCATACATTGTACTGTAATGTTTACCTGTAACTATACATTATAACCTTACACTGTTCCCATACATTGTACTGTAAGTTTATCTGTAACTATACATTATAACCTTACACTGTTCCCATACATTGTACTCACACTGTAATGTTTATCTGTAACTATACATTATAACCTTACACTGTTCCCAAACATTGTACTCACACTGTAATGTTTATCTGTAACTATACATTATAATCTTACACTGTTTCCAAACATTGTACTCACACTGTAATGTGTATCTGTAACTATACATTATAACCTTACAATGTTCCCATACATTGTACTCACACTGTAACGTTTATCTGTAACTATACATTATAACCTTACACTGTTCCCATACATTGTACTCCCACTGTAACGTTTATCTGTAACTATACATTATAACCTTACACTGTTCTCCATCTCCATCCATGCTGAGAATTCTGCTGTTTGGGATGTTTGCCCCTACGTAACTAGCGATAGTAAATGGTCAGAATCCAAATAAAATGGAGACGTGAACTTTTTATTTAAACTTCATACAATAAAATCAGAAAACTATACGTGAATTAATAGAGCGAAAGGACAAGAGAGATGATTTACCTGAAACTGGAATGGTCAACCATGTTTATCTCCCAGAATTCTGCTGTTCCCTAAGACCACTAACCAATCACTGGAAAAATCAGGGCAGCCAGGAACTTATACTGGTTAATGTGGGTAACGCCCTGATACTAACAAGCACAAACCATAACTAGAATAATAATGTACGGTATATTACTGTTAGTCTAATGGCTGACAAGCATCTCTGAAGGACCCTGACTGTAGAAATATAGGCACATGGTGGTACTGATCCATACAGTCCCAGAAGCATTTTGTTCCATAATTAATAACCAGAAAGCATTAGGAATTGACCAAAACTGCATCAACTGTCAGGAGAAGTGGGGAGATCCTTCCTTGTCCCTCTTCTTCCTCCTTCCATGTCTTCTCACAGACCAAACACCTTCAGGTCCACCGCAGACCCAAGCAGATCATTCCCCGTTTTAATGTAATCACCCAGGGCGGATCCTGTGAAGGAAAGCGCAAGGTCAGGGACTCCATATAACTGGTTAGAAAAGATAAATAAAGTGCAATATGATTGGTAGAAACAAGTTCTCCATTGGGAGTTATTGACCAATAGTATAGTATAGTATAGTACAGTATAGTATAGTACAGTATAGTACAGTATAGTATAGTACAGTATAGTATAGTATAGTACAGTATAGTACAGTATAGTTCAGTGTAGTATAGTACAGTATAGTATAGTACAGTATAGTACAGTATAGTACAGTATGGTATAGTATTGTACAGTATAGTACAGTATAGTATAGTACAGTACAGTATAGTATAGTACGGTATAGTATAGTACAGTATAGTATAGTACGGTATAGTATATTATAGTACAGTATAGTACAGTATAGTATAGTACAGTGTAGTTTAGTACAGATAGTATAGGACAGTATAGTACAGTAGGTATAGTCATTGTACAGTTATAGTACAGTATAGTATAGTACAGTAGTACCTATGTATAGTAACAGTATACGTATAGTACAGTAGTACAGTAACAGTATAGCTACAGTAAGACGTATAGCTATAGTAAGTACAGTATGTACAGATAGTTACAGAAGTATTATACAGTACTTAAGTATAGTAAAGTAAGGATGTATAGTATAGTACAGTACGTATAGTATAGTATAGATATAGTACAGTCAGTATGTATAGTATAGTATAGCTTACCAGCTATAGATATCTAGTCAGTAGTATACGAGGTTAATAGATATACAGTCTACACGCTTATAGATCGACAGTATAGTAAGGTAGGTAGTATAGTATGTCAGTATAGTACAGTATAGTAAGTACGGGACGAGGATAGTACAGTATAGTTAGTATATACAGTATAGTACAGCTTATAGTACAGTGTAGTATAGCTTACAGTCTAGTATAGTACAGTATAGTCCAGATGGATATATTGTACAGTATAGTACAGTATAGTACAGGATAGTAATAGTACAGTTATAGTATATGGTTTAACATGTTAGTAGCTGGTTAGTTCGAGTTTTATAGTATAGTAGTATCGTTGTACATACAGTATAGTACCGTATAGTACAGGATAAGTACAGTTAGTACAGTACAGTATAGTATAGTACAGTATGTACAGTTAGTACAGTACAGTATAGTACAGTATAGTATTAGTACAGAAACAGTATAGTACATATAGTAGTTAGTATCGTACAGATAGTAAGTACAGTTACAGTATATTATAGTACAGTATAGTAGATACAGTATAGTACAGTAAGTACAGTACAGTACAGTATAGTATAGTTACAGTATAGTACAGTACAGTACAGTATAGTATAGTACAGTATAGTATCGTACAGACTATAGTACAGATAGTACAGGTAGTATAGTACAGTATAGTATAGTACGTATAGTACAGTATGTATAGTAGTGTACGTATAGTTACAAGATTAGTACAGTATAGTATAGACAGTATAGTATAGTACAGTATAGTATTGTTACAGTATAGTATAGTAAAGTATAGATTTATAGTACAGTATAGTACAGTATAGTAAAGTATAGTATAGTACAGTATAGGTACAGTATAGTAATAGTACAGTAAGGACAGTATATACAGTACAGTACAGTGTTATAGATAGTACTGTGGGGCTCCGTGGTCGGCAGAACAGGAAAGCAAATGCTGG
>JAACNH010002568.1:0-37935 GCA_019447015.1 Hymenochirus boettgeri
CCCATACACACAGGTAAGTTTCCTATACACACAGGTTGAGCTGCCCATACACACAGGTAAAGCTGTCCCCTACCACACGAGGTAAGCTTGTCCAAACCCACACGTAAAGATGTCCACATACACACACAGGTAAAGATGGTCCACCCCAGACAGGTAAAGCTGTCTATACACACACAGTAAGTTCCCATACTACGGTAACTGTCCATACACCGGTAGTTGTCCATACACACAGTAAAGCTGTCCATAAACCAGTAAGTTTCGCCTACTACCAGGTATAAGCTCCATACAAACAGGTAAAACTTTCCATACACACAGGTAAAGCTGTCCATACACACAGTAAAATTTCCTATACCACAGGTTAGCTGCCCATCCACACAGTAAAGCTGTCCACACCCACAGGTAAGCTTTCCAAACACACAGGTAAGATGTCCCACACACACAGGTAAAGCTGTCTATACACACACAGGTAAAGTTTCCCATATGCCAGGTAAAGCTTGTCCAACACGCACAGGTAAAGTTGCCCATACACACAGGTAAGCTGTCCATCACACAAGTAAAGTTTCCCATACTCACTGGTAAAGCTGTCCATACCCACAGTAAAGTTTCCTATACCAGGTTAATGCTGCCCATACACACAGGTAAAGCTGTCCATAACAACAGGTATAGTTTCCCATACACACAGGTTAGCTGCCATCACACACAGTAAAGTTTTAGTATAAACACAGGTTGATTTGCCCATACACACAGGTAAAGCTGTCCACACACACAGTGTAAATCTGTCCAAAACACACAGGCAAAGATGTCCACACACACACAGGTTAAAGATTTCCACACACACACAAGGAAAAGCTGTCTATAATACACACACAGTAAGTTTCCCATACGCACAGGTAAAGCTGTCCACACACACAGGTTAAGTTGTCCATACACACAGGTAAAGTTTCGCATACTAACCCAGCTGTCCATACAAACAGGTAAAGCTTTTCCATACACACAGGTAAGCTGTCCCACACACACGTACAGCTGTCCACACAGTAAAGTTTTCCACACACGGTAAAGTTGTCCACACACACAGGTAACGTTTCTCATACACACAGGTAAGCTGTCCATACACACAGGTAAAGTTTCGCCATACACACAGGTCACACGTCCATACACCAGGTAAAGCTGTCTATACCACAGGTAAAGTTTCCCATAAACACAGGTACAGCTGTCACACACACAGGAAAGCTGTCCATACACACTGGTAAAGTTTCCTATATCACAGGAAAGCTGCCACACACCAGGAAATTTCCTATACAACACGGTAAAGCTGTCCTACACATAGGTACGTTTCCTATCACACACAGGTTTAAGTGCCTACACACAGGTAAAGCGGGTCCAGTAACACACAGTAAACTTCCTCCAGTACACACAGGTTAGCGCCCATACCCACGTAAAGGTTTCCTATCACACACAAGGTGATGCACCAGGTAAAGCTTCCCACACACACATGTTAACTAGCTGTCCACACACACATTTAAACGTCCAAACACCACAGAATGTCCACATCCGGTTAAATCTTGTCTATACAAACACAGTAAGAGTTTTCCATACGCACAGGTAAAGTGTCCAAACATAGTTGGCCCACACACAGTAACTTACAACGGTCAAGTTTGCCACACGACATCCTGTAAGCTGTCCTACACACAGAAGCCATAAGAGTGCTTCCTCACAGTAGTTTCATCAACAGGTAAGCTGTCCATACAAAGAGGTAAGCTTTCCCATACACACAGTAAAGCTGTCAACACACGGTAAGTTTTCCCCATACACACAGTAAAGTTGTTTCCCCACACACACAGTACATTTTCTCATATAACCACACACCATAAGCCATGTGCTGCATACACCATGTAAAGTTTCTTCCCATACACCAGTTTTAAACTGTCCCTCACACACAGGTAAAGCTGTCTATACACACACGGTAAAGTTTCCGCATACACACAGGTAAAGTTTGTTCATACACACAAGTAAAGCTTGTCCACCACACAGGTAAATGCTGTCCACACACACAGGTAAGCTGTCCACAAACAAGGTAAAGTTTTGTCCCATACAAACAGGTAAGCTGTTAAATACACACAGGTAAAAGCTGTCCACCCCACAGGTAAAGTTTCACCATACACACAGGTCAGCTGTTCCATACCACGGTTAAATTTTGCGCCCATACACCCAGTAAAGCTGTCCTACACACAGGTAACGTTTTCCTATACACACAGGTACAAGCTGTCCATCCAATAGGTAAAGTTTCCACTACACACAGTAAAACTGTCCATACACACAGGTAAAGTTTTCCATACCACGTGTAAAAGCTTTTCCATACACCATGTAAAGTTTTCCCTACACACAGTTAAAACTGTCATACCCACCAGGTAAAGCTGTCTATACACACAGGTAAAGTTTTTCCCAACACACAGGACAGTTTTTCCAACACACAAGTGAAAGCTGTCCACACACACAAGTAAAGCTGTCCAAACACCAGGTAAAGCGGTCCACAACACAGTAAGTTTCCCATACAAACAGTAAAGCTTAATACACACAGGTAAAGCTGTCCCCCACACAGTAAGTTTCCCTACCCACAGTTCAGCGTCCAACACAGACTTGCCCATAACACAGGGTAATCGCGTCCATACACACAGGTCAAGCTTCCTACCCGTAGTCTATACACACAGGTAAGCTGTCCATACACCTAGTAAAGTTTCCCAACAACAAGTAAAAACTGTCCCATACACACAGGTAAGTTTCCCTACCACGAGTTAAGATGCCCATACCACACAGGTTAAGTTTTCTCTATACCCAGTGTTAGCTGCCCATACACACAGTAAATCTTGTCATCGACTAACACACGTCTACAGCTGTCCATACACACCGAGTAACGTTTCCCATACACACAGTTTAAGCTGCCCATACCACAGTTAGTTTTCACCCAGTTAACAAGTTAAGCCATACACCACACAGGTAACAGCTGTCCACACACACAGGTAAAGCTGTCCAACACAACCAGTAAAGATGTCGCACCAGCACACAGTAACGTCGTAACACACCAGGTAAACGTTTTCCCCATACGCACAGTTAAGCTGTCCACACCACACGGTAAAGTTGCCCACTACACACGACGGTAAAGCTGTCCATAACACACAGTAAAGTTTCCCATACCCATGAAGTTGTCCATACGCACAGGTAAAGTTTTCCAATACACACAGGTTATCTCATACAAGGTTCTGCCCATACCACAGGTTACGCTGCCATACACCAGTTAAGTTTTTCCTATACACACAGAGTTAAGCGCCCATACACACAGGTAACGCTGTCCACACCACAGGTAAAGCTGGTCAAACACACAGTAAAGATGTCCACAACCACACACAGTAAAGCTGTCGATACACACACAGGTAAATTGTCCCTGCTGTCTATACACACAGGTAAAGTTTCCCATACACACAGGTAAAGTTGTCCATACACACAAGTAAAGCTGTCCACACACACAGGTAAAGCTGTCCAAACACACAGGTAAAGCTGTCCACAAACACAGGTAAAGTTTCCCATACAAACAGGTAAAGCTGTAAATACACATTAGATAGATAGTAGCAGGTCTAGATAGATAGATAGATAGCAGAGTTTGATACATAGATATTAGATAGATAGATAGATCGCCAAGTTAGATAGATAGATAGATAGATAGCAGAGATAGATAGATAGCAGAGATAGATAGATAGATAGACAGAGATAGATAGCAGAGATAGATAGATAGCAGAGTTAGATAGATAGATAGATAGATAGATAGATAGATAGCAGAGTTAGATAGATAGATAGATAGCAGAGTTAGATAGATAGATAGATAGCAGAGGAGATAGCCATAGATAGATGCAGAGTTAGATAGAGAGATAGAAGCAGAGTTAGATAGAAGATAGATAGCAGAGTAGATAGATAGCAGAGATAGATAGATAGATAGATAGATAGCAGAGTTAGAGAGATAGATAGATAGATAGATAGATAGCAGAGTTAGAGAGATAGATAGATAGATAGCAGAGTTAGAGAGATAGATAGATAGATAGATAGATAGATAGAAGATAGATAGATAGATAGATAGCAGAGTTAGATAGATAGATAGATAGATAGATAGATAGATAGATAGCAGAGATAGATAGATAGATAGCAGAGATAGATAGATAGATAGATAGATAGATAGATAGATAGCAGAGATAGATAGATAGATAGATAGCAAAGTTAGATAGATAGATAGATAGCAAAACTCGATAGATAGATAGCAAAGTTAGATAGATAGATAGCAAAGTTAGATAGCGCGGGCAATTCGGAACGGGAGGCTAGAAGGGGTGCCGGGAGGGGCCGCAGCAGGTGGTCGCGACCACCCGCGCGCACCCCCTCCCCGGCAACCCCTCCAAGCCCCCCGCCCCGGCCGCTCCGGGGAGGGGACGGGAGGGAGCCGCTGGGGGGGTGGAGGCTCCCTCCAGCGGGCCCTGAGAAGGGCCTTTTGGGCTTAGGGGGTCCCGCAGCCCGAACCGGGACCCCCTCCCCGGCCCTTATAAGGGCCCTTGCGGCACTGACAAGTGCTTTGGCGGGGGTCCGCCAGCTGAAACCGGGACCCCCAGTGCGGCTCTTAAAAGAGCCCTTGGGGACGTCTTCTTTCTTCCAGTCCCGGCGACACCAGCCACCGAGGCCGCCGACCCCCGAGAGGTACCCCTGCGGCCGCCAGGGGTACCCCGGCGGGCGCCGGCGACCTCAACGAGGCCGATGTTGCCGGCGTCTTGATCCGACGCGACGTCTTCGGGCGGCGACACCAACCCCACTCAGGTCGCATGCCAGGCAGACTCACTGCGGGCCGCCAGTGAGCCCGCTGGCACCGCCGGCCTCAGCGGAGCCGATGTTGCCAGCCGCTTCTTTCTTCTTTCTTCAGCCATCTACTGCGAGGCATCTGGTTCCGCGGCGGAAAGCTCCTCTTTATATAGGTTTGCAGAAATCCATAATCCGTTTCTGATTGGGTCAATTTTTAATACTTGTTTACATTAACCAATCGATTTCTGGAAAGTTCTGAAATCTGATTGGTTAATGTAAAGCAAGTATTAAAAATTGACCAATCAGAAACGGATTATGGATTTCTGCAAACCTATATAAAGAGGAGCTTTCCGCGCGGAACTCAGATGCCATCGCAGTAGATGGCTGAAGAGAGAAAGAGAAAAAGAAGCGGCTGGCAACATCGGCTCCGCTGAGGCCGGCGGTGCCAGCGGGCTCACTGGCGGCCGCAGTGAGTCTGCCTGGCTCGGCGACTGAGTGGGTGGTGTCGCCAGCCCGAAGACGTCGCGTCGGATCAAGACGCCGGCAACATCGGCCTCGTGAGGTCGCCGGCGCCCGCCGGGGGTACCCCTGGCGGCCGCAGGGGTACCTCTCGGGGGTCGGGGCCCGGCGGAGTGGTGTCGCCGGGACTGGAAGAAAGAAGACGTCGCCCAAGGGTCTTTTAAGAGCCGCACTGGGGGGGTCCCGGTTTCAGCTGCGGGACCCCCGCCAAAGGCACTTGTCAGTGCCGCAAGGGCCCTAAAGGGCGGGGAGGGGGGTCCCGGTTCGGGCTGCGGGACCCCCTAAGCCCCAAAAGGCCTTCTCAGGGCCCCGCTGGAGGGAGCCTCCACCCCCCAGCGGCTCCCTCCCGTCCCCTCTCCGGAGCGGCCGGGGCGGGGGCTTGGGGGGGGCGTGCGGCGGGTGGTCGCGACCACCTGCTGCGGCCTTCCCGGAGCCCTTCTAGCTCCCGTTCCGAGATTGCCGCGAACGGGTTGGGAGGGGCTGCTGGGAAGTGCGGGCGGCGGCGGGTGGTCGCCGCTGCCGCCGCGGGGGGGGGTGGGCGGGGTGGGGTGTCTCGGGGCGGGGGGTGCGACACCCGCCGCGGGTTGCCTGCCCACCCCGCCGCGGGAGGTTAGTATCGGCTGACTTCGCCTCCTTTAAGTGGCGAGAGAATAAACAGCCGTACTAGCCGAGCGAAACCAGTACCGCCGCTTTATAATAGAAGCGGCTGTAAGGGTAAGTATCGGCGCGAAGGTTAATGCTTCGTTAACTTTTCGCGGCCGTTTTCAGGCCTTTATAAATCGCGGTAAACGCGATTGCGTTAATGGCCGCGAAAACGGCGCGAAAAGTTAACGAACCTTTATAAATATGCCATAGCATCTATACGGGTAGGATCTAAGTATATATCTATATAACATCCGTATACAAAAATTATATAAAGACATATATTATAAACCTCTAAAAAACGAACAGGGTACATAGTAAATGATATATGGTAGAAAACCTCACATAGAGGAGTTACAATACCCAAACGGGGAACGGGTTGGGAGGGGCTGCTGGGAAGCGGCGGCGGGTGGTCGCCGCTGCCGCCGCGGGGTGTGTGGGCGGGGTGGGCGTATGCCCCGCCCCCTTAGGAGCGGCGTCGGGAAGGGATTTTAAGTCCCTTTAAGGGGCTTAAAATTACCGCAGCACATCGCGGCCGCGATAGGTATCGCGGGAATAGCGCTCGCCGTTATAAATACGGCGATAGCGCTATTTTCGCGGCCGCGATGTGCGGCGGTAATTTTTTTGCGCTAACATCGTTCCTTTATAAATATGCCCCTATGAGATACTTTTATGCTTCTGGCATTTGAATTGTATCTGATACATTTTTTAAATCAGTACAGCTGCATCATATGTTTATATTCAAATAACTTATATTAGCGTGTGAACTCAACAGTTTTTATAGACTGAGACCTAGTTTTATATTCCTGTTTTTATATTCCTGTGTTTATATACTTATACTTTTCCTGCTTTCTATATGCTTATTTAATATCCTATAGCCTTACACATTTATATATGTACATGTATTTAACACTTTTTGAGCTTGTTTCTTTATGGTTACATGTGTCCCTTGAGATAGACTTGGGATGTATCATATTGCAACTATCTGCTTGATATGGTTACTCTTTGTAAATATGTGTTATCCTGTTTTTAACATCCAATTGATTGTATGGTGTAGAGGGACATGGGATATATAGGGTTAAAAATGTTATATTGAGGTTAAGTCCAAACTTTGTCTTATGATTGGATACTTAACCCACGTGTTACACACCTTTTGTTCTATATTGTGCCTCCTTCTCCCTACCTCCCTCCCTCTTTTTCCCCATCACCTTTAATTCATTGGTTTATCTATTAGACCTACCTGTATATAAGAGACTTTACCCCTCCTTTGGTGGTCTCTGAGGAAGCGGAAGTTCCGTGAAATGCGTCAGACCACCTGTTCCTTTCCCCCTATCTCCTCCTTCTCGTTCCCTGTGATACACGTGTGACTAATGCTTTTAATAACGTTTCAATAAAAGACATGTTTTCTTATGACCAAGACGGCTTGGCTCCTCGTCCATTTCGTATTGTGTGATCCAAAAACAAGAAAGCAGACACCCTCTCTAGATCATTTGTTGCATCGGACTCTACTAACCAAGATAAGGGCCCCATTATCCGGACTAATAAAATCCTAGCCTCTTTTTATCCTCATCTCTGTTCCAAGATTTCAAGCTGCATAAAATTCTGCTCCTCCTGACACACTTTTAGGCAAAATCTTTGTTCCTGTTCCACTTCGGAAAACTATCCTTCAACATACTCCTTGTTTCCAGGCAAGCTGGACATCCTGGGTGGAATAAAATATTTGACTTTGCCTGCTTCCTTTGGTGGGTAGAATGAGGAAAGACGTTAAATGTATCAAGTCTGTACCAGCTGAGTCAATCTAAATCTTCTAGAACTCTACCTTGTGGTCTTCTTCAACCCTACCCATCTGTCCTGACCTTGGACCATCTATCTATGGACTTATTGTTGAATTTCCAGCTTCCAAGAAGAAACAAGTAATTTGGGTGACAGTAGACCGCTTCAGCAAAATGGCATTTCGTTTCCATCCGAAGATACCATCTTTAGTGGAGCTAGCACAACGATTATTTCTCATATTTCCGCTTTCATGGACCCCTTCTGAAATAGTGTCTGACACAGGTACTCAATGTTTCCAAATTTGAAGAGCTCTATGTATCCATAGGTATAAGTTACAATTTCTTCTGCTCACACCTGCAGTCAATGGGGCTACTGAACGCACTAACCAGCCTCTTGAACAATACCTTCATTGTTACATTTCCTATACTCATGATGATTGGTCTGACTGCCTTGGAACTAATCCTAGATGTTTTTGGAAAAACATCTAAGTGGTTACAGTATATATGCTTTATAGTGCACAGCAGATCTAAACAAGAAAGTTGCAGCCTTGCCCCCTAGAAGCTGACTGCCAATCACATAACAGCAAAGAGACCCACCTGTTAGTCACAGATCTTGTTACAGCAGATCTTGCCTTTTAGACACAGAACAGAGATAAAACTGTTAAATACAAATACTGTGGATGTAAAACTTTTGAAAAAAAGTTCTGTCCCCCAAAAAATCCTTTGCATTTCAAAAAAAAAACAAAAGCAGCATTTGCAGCTTACTTCCTATCAAGCTTTGAGGGTAAAAACTCCTGTAACCTCATTGGCTGTGTGTTTCTTAAAGTAGAAAATCTGTTTGTTAAGATAACAGAGCTAATAAAAAGAGGGGAGGAACATTTAGAAATGTAATCTTTTGCTAGGAGCAGAATGAAAGCAACAAAAAAAGAGAGGGGCAAAATCTATTAAAATCCGTTACATCTGCAAATTTGGAAAAAATTCAAAAATTCGAAAAAACCATTAAAATCAATGGGAGAAAAAAATCTACATATCACCTAAATATAAGGTAAAATAGCAATTTTACATGGCTCTGGGACCTGGGAAATGGTCTGGGAACATGTACATATATCCAGAAACTTAAAAAAAAAAAAACTTTCCTCACGATCCCACTGTTTTTCGAGCCTCTGCATTATATTTTGAGCCATGTTTGAAAAATTTCGAGTTTTCAAGGAATTTTCGAAAATGTTGTAAAAAAATTACAGTAACTTACTGTAAATGGCTCTGGGACCTCGGAAATGGTCTGGGGAACAGACCAATCTGAGTGAACCAATTCTGATTGAAAAAGATCTTATTGGTTAGTATAATAAACAGATTGTTTCTGAAAAATTTAATGTATCCAGAATTGCTTTCAAATAAAGTTGAAGTTTTAAAACCCTCCAGCTTGAAGCCTGTTTTTTGCAGTGTACCGGTATATGTTTGAAGGACTGCAACACACCTGCTGAAAGGCCACTAACATGGATCTCTGCTAATGGAGGGGGTAAGTGAACGCTCCCTTAGTCTCTTTTCTGTATAGGTTATGGAGTACTAAAGTTAAGGAAACATCAATCGAACATTCGATAATTATCGAAAATTCAATAATCATTAAAAGTTCAGAAGTTCAAAATCCGAATACCTATATACTCGAGTATAAGTCGATCCGAGATATAAGTCGAGGTACCTATTTTACCTAAAAATTTGTAAAAACTGATTGACTCGAGTATAAGTCGAGGGTAGAATTTATCACCACTACTGCCTACTGATTTGTGTTGTTTTTAGGCTTAGTTGCCCTTTAATGGACGCGGATTCCCATACACGAATCCATACAGTAATAGCCAAATCCAGTACCAGTAACCTCCAATTGCTTGGCACTCCAGTGTTTGGAAACTACAACTCCCAGCATGCTTTGTTGCTGGGCGTTTCAGTTTCTAAACGTGTGGAGTGGCAAGGTTCAGTAAACATTTAATTAAGCTTCCATCATTACAATTCTCCTGAACCCATATTGTAAAGGGCACTCTGACCCCATATAGTAAAGAACTCTGACCCCAATAGTTAAAAATGTCACCTGAGAGTTGTAGTTTAAGCTGTCATTTGCACTGTACTAGAAGCTGTTTTTTGCCCCAAACTGAGGAGAGACCCATCAGATTTACAGCATCCAGATGAGCAGGGACAGTGCTGAGTGACTCCAGCAGCCAGACTACAGGAAGCAGGAAGTGTAAAGGCAGATCAGCTCTGTATCTTCTATGCAGGTTAACACAGCGCCACATGGTTACTATCTGCAATTGCAGAATTTGGATCTAAATTGGACTTGACCCGAGTATAAGTCGAGGTTAGGTTTTCAGGCTAATTTTAAAGCCTGAAAAAAAATCGACTTATACTCGAGTATATACGGTAGTTTGGGTCCATTCGAACTGTTAATCCACAAGGTTCCCAAAGTGTAGTAATAATAACCTCCCCCTAGATAAATACAATTAAATCACAAGAAGAAAAAAAAGCCTAGAGGATCGAGGTAAGTAGACTAAAACAACATTTATTCTAAACATTAAAAACTGCAATATAGCGGTATACATTCGTATCAAAAAATTGTAATGCAAATAAGTGTGCACACCAGCAATAATGGAGCTGAAACATATAAATCCTACCACCCATCATATATATATACGTATGTCCCCCAGTCAATAGCTATAATTATCGTTTACAGTCAGAACGGGGTCGTGCATGGACAGTCAGAAAACTGGCTGAGAATCTGGCGCTGTGCGTTTAAGGTCTGTTGCAATGTGGAGACGGAGTCCATAGAGGGAAGACAGAGATGAAGGGGGTAGCAACGTATTTCGCTCGTGGAGCTTTGTCAACGGCGCTAACATTATCAGGTAAGTATTCATCTATTTAAATGGCTGTCAACCAATTTCAGAGCCGGAAGTCACATGAGTATCTCAGCCAATAGCCACCCGATATTCAGTTACATAGTCTCTGTCATGTAAGTGCATAATTACTGTAGGCAAATCATTCAGTACAGCTGTTACAAAATAAACAATATAGTTAAGCTAGGTACACACAGTACAGATTTCTGAAAGATGACAGACAGGATCTGCAAGATCTGTCTGCCATCTTTCAAAGATCTGCATACACACAGTCCCGAGCGTTCTCCCTATGAACAACATAGGGAGAACACTCGGGACTGTGTTTCCATCGGTCCCTATAGAGGAGTCTAGCGTGGCCGATGGAAATTTTCGGTCTTTCCTGAAGGAGCTTTGGCCAACCCGATCGTTCGGCGGGCGCGCACGCTCGTTCAGGAACGAAGGTACACACATAACGATAAAGCCCCGATAACGTCGGATCCGAAGGTATCAGGGCTTTATCGTTACTGTGGTGTACCAGCTTTACATCTTGAATCAACAGATCAACTCTTACAGTGTTAATAGCAGAAAAGTAAGTAACAAATCGGAAGACATAGTAGCATGTGCTCGCATTGCCTGAATAGCATACTGGCTAACCAGTCATGAAGAGGGATCCCAAAGCTCTAAAGTATAATCCGGAAACCCACAGAACAACAAGGTCTAAATTTATGGCAAATACCCAAATCCAAGTATCCATGTACAATTCATTAATGGAGAACTAAACTAAATTTTCAAAAACCTCTATGGAGCATGTGCCTGAATGCAGACACTTAGCTGGGGGTTACCTAGCTAAGGTGGATTGTGCCAGAAGTGCACTAATGGAGGGGTACATAGCACTGGCTGGCACATTGTTTGGCATCCATACCACTGTCTTGGTCCTCCAGAATAGGTTTAATTAACGAACGTTCAGCGTAAATGATGTACATTATCGATAACGTGATGTATCATAAACTGCGATACGCGTGTGTGTTAAAAGGGCCCCTAGGGCCATATTTATAAACCCTGGTATCTCGTTTAGCGATACCGCGGGTAAGTTAATTTATCGTCGCAAATGTGCGATCATACATTTACGACGACGATGTTCGTTATTTAATGAAAGTTGATCGTAGAATACGTGCGGTAGTAAACTACCGCAATGGTATTCTATGGGGATCGTAAATCTACGATTTCGTTAATCTCCGATTGGTTAAATTTACGATACCAACAGTTAAAAGTTGCGGTATCGCTAAAAAGCGATACCGCGGCTTTATGAAATGGCCAACCCCTAAAAGGCCTAACACTAAATTTGGCCAAAAAATTTAGGGTGTGGTGTTAGTCCTTAAAAGGGAACTGTGGTCCAAAAATTACTTTAGGTAAATTGATAGGAATTGCTCTCCTTAGAATTTTTGTAATTTATTTTCATTGATATATTTTGCATAGTTTTGAAGATTTTTACATTTTTGGTGTGATATCGCAGCAGCATGACCAGGTCCACTGCACTTCCTGCTTCCTACTCTGAAACCATGTCAGTGGATGACAGTCAATCTGCCCTGTGTCTCCTCCTCTTGCAGCCCTACTCTCTTGCAAGCCCCCTAGTTCCTCCCACTCATGGACCCATGGCCCCTTCACTATAGCAGCATGTGGCTCTGCCCACTCGTGGGTGCCTTAGCCGCACCCACCCATGGTCTTAGCCCCGCCCACTCAGACACCCCATCCTACAAAAAACTGTGTTAAAACAGAGTGAGAACAAATGAGAAGGCTGTTTTCACAAAGTGAGAGAGTAGGGCTGTAGATTCCCTGCCCTTACTGTGGGGATCTTCACACAGCAGGGAGGGACTTCCTGTCTCCTGTCCTGTTACTGAAGCATGAGGCTGTGCTCACCGTTGGTGAGGTGGAGGGGCATCCTTAGGAATGTCACGCCAGCCTCCCACCCACTTTCTGGTCAGTAATTTCTTTATACTTGGAAGTGGAGCATGTAGAGAGGTGGTTGATGGCTCATTTTAAAGGTAAGACACTGGCCTTTCAATAAAATCAACTTGTTTGGAAACCACAGTTCCCCTTTAAAAGGACTTTTGGGTCCCAAATTTTGTGAATACAGGAGTGGTAAACAAAAAGTGCTAATTCACCACACTGAAATTCACACGCAGAAAGCTCAAAAAGCACGAAAAAAAGCTCTCTCCAACTCTACACTGTCAGGTCTCCACTAAACTCACTTTAACACACTGACAAAATGGCGCCTGTCTAGCTGCCTTTTATACCAGGGGGTTGGCACGGATAAAAATAGCTGCTATTAGTGAATTTGATACTGAACATTTTCAAAAATTTTCAAACGTGGGTTTGGAAAACCCAGAAAGAGGAATTCTGGAAAATTCATGAGTTCCCCGGATTCCAACAGTTATTTCTGAAAGAATCTGATTGTATCCAATCAGAATTGGTTACAATCAGATTAGAATCTGATTGTAACCAATTCTATTAGGAAATGAATGTGATTGGTTAGTATACCAATCAGATACTTTCTGAAAATTCTGATTTCTGTAACTCTGGTAACAATCAGATTATTTATGTTATTTCTGTTCCACAGACCATTTCCCAGGTCCAGATCCATTAACAGTAACTATGTATCAGTTTTACCAAATTTCTTAAAAATTTGAATGTTCTAAAATTTTTGAATGCATCTCAGAAAAAATTTGTAAAGCAGAATTCTGGAAAATCTGTGAGATACGCGATTCGCGGAAATCTGCTCCGGATCCGGGTTCGGTTCCCCGAACATCTCTAAACAGCACTCCCAATTATCAGTCAACAGGGGGAGCCGAACTATACACAGACCACGCCTATTATCTGTTGTCTAGTTAAAATAAACTTCAGAATTAAGAATAATAATTGTTGATTTATAACTTTTTGGGGGTGATGGTGCTGGTAGTGTGCCAAGGGAGGTAGATGGAGGTGCTGGTGGTGTGAAAAGGTGAAGGGGGGGCTGGTGGTGTGCTATAATAGGGGACTTATTGGTGATCCACCGGTGGGGGTTTGCTGGTGGTGTGCTAAGGGTGTGTGTTGTGCTGGTGGTGTGGGCCCAATTCTATTTGCATTTTAGACCATAAAACTAACTTTTTTGATGGTTAAGTATGGTTGCTATGGAAATGGAAGGGTATAAAGAGAGATGTATTTCCTGTGGCCCTGCAGACATTTTAAAACTACAACTCTCAGCATTCACCAACAGCAGATGGTGGCATGGAATGCTGGGAGTTGTAGTTTGAAAACATCTGGAGGACCACCCAATGTGCACCCCTGCTCTATAAAACTAAATGTCATACTTAGTTCTAAATGTATAAATTAGACATTCATGGAGAGTCAATACAAGTTCCGATGTTAGCTTTCAAATGTAATTGGTTGGGGAAAACATTGTTATTTTAACAATAAAGTTTTTATTGAATCTCCATGATTGTGCTTTACTTATATTTATATTGTGTTTTTATAGATACATTTTAGGGCTCTTATTTTGAAATTGTATGTGTTGTTAGTTGTGTGTGTTAATATCCTCGGGCCCAGGTGCATTTTATACAGAAAGTGACAGTTGGGATTTGATCAAATGACCCTGAAACCCTGGAACTTCATCCATACAATAACCAAGAGATGTAAATCATATGGCCCACGGAAAAAGAAGCTTGAACGCCCCGTCACCAAAACCCCACTGTCCGCGTGCAGTTGGAGAAGCCAACCCCATTGCCAGGAGAGAGTGAGAAGAGGAGAGAGAGAAAGATAAGGGGAGGAGAGAGAAAGAGAAGGGGGGGGGGACGCAGGGTTGACAGATTCTTTTAAGAACGGGGGTTGCTGGTGTTTATAGATTGGACCCATTATAGTCTATGGGAAGTATAGCGAAATCTGCCGATAGCATAGTAACATAGTAAGTGAGGTTGAATAAAGGGATAAGTCCATCAAGTTCAACCTTTGCACCCTCCTTTTAACACTACCTAACAGTTAATCCAGAGAAAGGCAAAAAAAAAAAAAAAATTCTTTCCTGACTCCAAAGGCAATGAGTAAGTATCCCTGGATCAACCAGAACTGCGGTATATGTATTAGAAACAGTATCTAGCCCACTTTTAAAGCTATTCAATGAACTCGCCACTTCTCATGTAAAGAAAACTTTCCTAACCAGAGAGATAAAACTTCTTTTTTCCAATCTTAAGGCTGAGGACACACACAGCGCACCAAATCGTGCACGCAATTGCGAGTGTTAGCAATTGTGTGTGCGTTCTCGCGTTTGTTTTTGTTTGCGCATGTGTTTGCTATTTACAAAGAGAAAACGCATGCGATTTGCAAAAAAATGCTTAAACGCAAAATGCAAACGGACGCGCAATCGCATGTGCATGAAATCGCAGGAATGTTCATGTTCCCGGATTTCCATGTTATCGAAAATCGCGGGCCCATTAATATTTGTATAAAATGAATATTCCCATGCAAATGTCGCTCTCCAATGCAAACAGCCTTAACTTGTCTAATCTGCCTGCATAGTCAAGCCCATTATTATTAAGTTGCCCTTCTCTGAACTGCTTCCATTTCTAAGATGTTTCCTTTTGTATATCGGATTCTAAAACTGCACTACAAATTCCATATGAGGCCTTACCAGTGCCTTGTAAAGAGGGAGAATAATATTTTTCCTCTGAATCTATTCCCCTCTTATACAAGACAATATCTTGCTAGCTCTAGCCATTGCTATCTGGCATGTTTGCTACAGCTATGTAAGTCTGTTATCTACCAGAGCCCCCAAATCTTTTTCCATTAGAGATTCACTTAACACAGAGTTATTATGGTGTAGGTGGCACAAGGACCTTACATTCATCAACATTGAATCTCATCTGCCATTCTGCTGCCCATTTTGACAATCTATCTAGGCCTGCTTGCATTTGCACATCATTTGAAGTTTCCAAAGCTCTGCATAGTTTAGTTTTCATGGTAACGCTTTAATGGATTTCTTAGCTAAAAGTAAGTAAAATTCTCTTATGTGTCCCGCACATCTGCACCACATTTTGTTTCTCTACCTTAAAAACTTTGGGAGAAGATAGCCCAAAAAAAGAGGAAGAAAAGAGAGAAGAAGAAATAGAAAGAACAGTAATTTCAATTAAAATTAATACATCTAAGCAGCACTACTCTGAGTTTTTTGTGCTGCATGACTTCAATCCAGTAATTATTTTGCTCAGGCTCAGTTCTTCTATCCCAAAGCCCCTCTGTGAGGGGGACAAGCATGCTCAGTAATCTCTATGAGCATCAGAGGGAGAGGGAAATTCCCACCATGCAGTCATGCAGACATACCAACTGTCACTATTCCACCTACAGCAAAACTATAAAAACAGAAGAGTTTATGATACTAAGGCACTTGATTTACAGCTAAAATGTAAAATAATTTAAATTACGTATCTAAGAAATAGGAGACAGATCATCAAAAAAATGGTACAGTGACAGTTGGAAAGAATTATAGTTTCCAGGGCAAATTAATTAAAACAAATTTACTTTGTACAAAACACAGCAACTCTGTAAAATATCTCATGATCCATTGCTCACAGAAACAAGAGAGATGACTCTATCTAATCAACTCTTCATGGTCTTTAAATAGGACTGATAATATTGTTATTTCCTTATTTTCGATATTGTCAGAAAACCTGAAATTTCTCCAACATAATTGTTTATAATGGGTACTTAAAATGAACACTCTAGTGTCTTTTCTCCTCCTAGCTTAGACATAGCTGTGAACATCACTGTGGGCAAAGGCATAATATTTAAATCAAAAGCCCAGTCACAAAAATATTTCTTCTGCCTATTTATTTAATTTTACTGCTATTATTTACTTTTACAATAGACCGTAGGACTTAATGATGCTTGGCCCTCAGGGAGTTTTCCTAGGATATTATTGCTAGTGCCAGCTTAAGGTGTCATATTCTATAACAGACAGTATCACCAGACACAAGATGCAATGTACTGATTTTATTAGATTTGCAAAACAAAACAAGCAGTTTTTTACAGCCTGCTGTTTCGTGAGAATGGGACACTCCTTCATTGCTGATAATGAGCTCTCTGTGTATAGAGAAAAACGATCTGACTGTGTTTTCAAAATAAAGCAATGATTTTAAGCCTGAGGGGCATCAAAGGAGTGCTAAGAATTTGTGAGAAGCTATTAACAGTTAGAATTGCTAATTGGACTGCCTTCTCTCAAATCTTATCTATTTGCTTATTTGCTTGAACACACACATAAGAAAACAGATATACATAAAACATTTTTTACATACCATCAAAAGTGATATTGGTGTAAAATGACTTAGTCCATGCAGAATTCCCACTAATTTTGTATTTCTGGGGGTTTCTCATACTCCGTATAGTATTACGCCAGTATCACCATTAAAAAAAGACACATTTTTTGATGGAGATACTGGCGTAATACTTTCATATACGGAGTGTGAGAAACCCTCATGGAGATACAAAGAGGAGAGTAACAACATGAGGAACAAGCGACAGGTCTAGGGCATCTCAGCTCCCGGACCACCCCCCAAAATGGGTGATTAAGCACCCTCACTTTTTATATTGGTATATATGTACGTGGTGTCCCTGCCTAGAAGACATACAGAGGGAGAACCCCCAAAGGAAGAGTGGAACTAGAGAAAGGTCCAGTGTGTACACACCCAGAGCACCCACTCACTAGAGTTAGGAACTTACTGATTTGAGACATGAAACAGATGTGAAGGGTGGATATATAAGAATATACAAGGAAGTCCCTATTAATTATAAAAAGCCTATCCTAGCAAATCTATGTAAACAAACACAAAAGAAGTATAGAGGATATCTATGGCTAAAATATATAAGTTTATTTATCAAATAAGTAAAAAGATCAGATATATGATCACAAGTGTATCCAATATTTACGTGTAATACAGTCATAATAAATACAAATACAAAACCCCCTTAATCCGCATCCTTACAAAGTCTTTAAGTCACAATAATAATCACAGTGTGAGTCAACGATACTTATCAGTGAAATCAATGGATAGAAGTCCGTGCACGGTTCCATGTCAAAGGTCCTAGGTATCGAGGCTACAAAACACCAAGTATCATATCAGTCTGTGGGAGCAAGAGAAAGTGGGGTGACTAGCACCCAAAACGCCGTTTCGATAATAGCTTTATCAATGGCGCTCATTGATAAAGCTATATGCGAAACGCGTTTGGGTGCTAGTCACCCCACTTACTCTTGAGCTCGATACCTAGGACCTTTGACATGGAACTGGCACGGCTTCATCCATTGTTTGACTGATAAGATCGTTGACTCACACTGTGATTATTATTTGGACTTAAAGACTTTGTTAAGGATGCGGATTAAGGGAGGTGTGGTTATTTGTATTTATTATGACTGTATTACACGTAAAAATTGATACACTTGTGATCATATATCTGATCTTTTTACTTATTTGATAAATAAACTTATATATTTTAGCCATAGATATCCTCTATACTTCTTTTGTGTTTGTTTACAAAGGGTGGATATATATACAGAGCAGCTAGGTTACCTGGACTCCATAAGATAAGGATCTATATCGAGTGCACTTATATTATTAAAACAATGTTAACATATTTATGTTTAGAAACAATATATACAAGGAGATTCCTGTACTCATCCAGGCACAAAATATAATTTTATAATCCAGGTGCCACCAGGCTGTGTAGTTCCATATCCCACACCATATACTTCAGCAATATGTAGAAAATTCCCGGGCACACAGGGTAGAACATCAAACAGTCTTTATTAATCCAACGTTTCGACGATGCACAGGCCGTCATCATCAGGATACAAACACAAATGGGTGATACTCAAACTTATATAACATCATGTGACCACAAAAATTTAACCCCCCTGAGACCCATAGTGGCAGCAATTGGATCTATATTACAGACACTGTCTTTGTTTCTGGACTCATTCTTCACACTGGTGAAGAAATTACCAGAATATATCCAGGATACACAGGACTTTTTGGAAAAACTGGGTAATATCCAAGATATACAGACAGATTCCATACTGGTTACCTCTTTGACAGTGCCATCGGTGTGGAAGCTGTTAGATATTTTTTACAAACCTGTCCTGATCAAAAAATACCCAGCGAGTTTTTAATTACAGTATTAGAAATCTTTTTAAGTTGTAACATGTTTAGATTTGAAGAAAACCGCTGGGACATTGATGGGTAGTCCGATGGCACCATCATATGCAAACCTATTTATGGGTTATTTAGAAGAAATGTGTATTTTTAAATCAGAATTGTACAAAAATTGTGCCACCACATGGTTTGTTGTATGACATGGTACCAGAAAATGAGTTGGAGGACTTTATAATATTCCTTAATAGTGCCCGAGAATTAGATTTAACCCTGAGATTCATGACAGCAGAATTAACTTCCTGTATGTCAGTGTTATCAAAAAAGGAAACAGGTTTGAGACAACATTATATAAAAAAAGCACCGATAGGAATACAATCCTCAGAGCAGATAGTTTCCATCTGAAAAACAGATTCAGGGCTTACCCATATCCCAGTTTTTAGGGTTATGCGAATATGTTCAGAGAAGGAAGATTGCGAAATCAAATTGAGAGACATGTGGAATAAATTTTGTGAAAGAGGACATAAAAAAATGGGTACTCAAAACAGCTTTAAATAAGGCTAGACAAATTGTTGCTAATTGTACAAAGAGTGGAAAGGGAAAAGCAGAGTGTATGCCCTATGTAGCACAACATAGTGAAATGAGTGCGCTACTATTGAACACTGGAAAATAATTGAGTGTGACCCTGGGGTTAAAAAAATGGTGGTTAAAAAAATGTAAAAACCAAGAGTTGTCTTTAAAAGGAATAACAACTGGAGTGATCTGCTGGAAACAGCGGACCCCGTTTCCAAATAAGGTAAACAGAGAGATAGGGCACCAATAAAACAAATAAATTGGTGCACTAGATGCCACGGATGTGGCATGTGTAATTATTTGATTCAAACCAAATTTTTCTGTCATCCCCATAGTGGTCGTAAAATTGATATCGAAGGAAGATTGTAATACAGATTTCTGTATTTATATCATCAAATGTCCATGCTCACTGTACTATATACCCCATTCAAGAAAAAGTTTGCCACCCACAAATCCCACATAAAATCAGCAAAAGAAAAACTAATGAAAAATGAACTTAAAGGGGATGAAAATCCAGTTGCCCTACACTTTGCTAAAGAAAACCATCCTGTGAGCTCCCTTAAGGTGATGGCCAAATTAAACCTCTGCATAGGGGAGGGGATAGAGGAAATCTTCTACTCCGTAGAGAAGCAGAATGGATTCATAGACTAAATACGTTAACACCCAAAGGGTTAAACACCCAGTTTTATTTAAATGTTTTTTATAATGTCTAGTTGTTGTACTGGTGTAATTTATAGATAAATGGTTGCTCCTCTGCTATTAATTATATAAATTACTGCTGTTTAATATGCATTGTTACTATGTAGGTTTTATGGTCTTATTTACTTGATATATTGATATTTAATGTTATTTTTTACTTTTTTTTAGCTATAAATATCACTGGCACTTTATATACCGGGTACTATTGTTGTTACACAATAGAGTCTATTTGTAGACTCCTTACAGATACTCAATTTTTAAGCTATTTATTCACAATTGAAGTCCTTTTTATAGATGGAGGTGATTTTAAATAATTGAACAAAAATTTGGCTGATGATATAATAGCACTTTATTATTAGCACTTTGTTCACTTAGCACTTTAATGGAATGTGGTTAGGGGTGTGGCTTGGTCACATGATGTTATATAAGTTTGAGTATCACCCATCTGTGTTTGTATCCTGATGATGACGGCCTGTGCGTCATCGAAACGTTGAATTAATAAAGACTGTTTGATGTTCTACCCAGTGTGCCCGGGAATTTTCTACATATTTATGTTTAATAATATGAAAACATTTTTGGCAAACATGCAGTACTGCTCCACAAAGTATCCTGAGAGTACACTAGCAGCGTGTATGCCAAAAAAAGTATGTTAATGAAATGTCTTTGTTTTGATATATTTACTGTTCTACCCAATCTTACTGGTGGAATGTGTATTTGGTATCCCAAGCAGAACTTTCCCTTCATATTGCTGCCAAAATATCAACTCACATTTACTAAAAGAAACAGCCTTTCTATTTAAAGAACAATTGTGTTCACTGCACAATATCACACATGAATTGACATTAGCCTGTACACGGGAACTACAAAGGTTAAATATAAAGAAGACAAAGATTTATGTTTAAAAGTAAACAAAAATGTTGAGTAGAACAAGTCATCCTGGTTGCTGAATCAATGATCTGTCTTTTGCAAAACTGATTAGAATTTTTCTTGTAATTTAAAGTTTATCATATTATAAAGTATTCAAAAAAGAATCTGAATTTGAACTGCCCTCAGATCTTCTTATATAGTATAATGTTTACATTTAGATAACTTCATTAGTATATTCCTGATTAAGTATATTCATTAGTATTATTCATTAGTATATTCCTTACTAAGGAAAAGCAACAGAGACAATATTAAATTAATAACACTGAACAAATGAATCCTGTGATAGCTTCTAGATCAATATAACACCATTCCCAGTATCCATTTAAAGCCTTTGGCTGCTGGGGAGTTTTGACAGATGCTAGATTTCAAAATCAGATAAAAGGGCCATAGCTGCAGTGCTAAAGGGCACTGTTATTCCTTCAATGTCTAAATACAATATTTAATTGGTTTATTTAATATGGTTGCTGGAAAGCCCAACTGCTTAAACAAGACCTATTAGGGACAAATTGATCTCTCTGATATGGCCCCTGCAGTAAAGTAAAGCCAATAGGATAATGTTCTATTAGGGCCAGGCCACACTGCCACGTACGATAAAAAGCGCACACTAGTGTTGGCCAATTGGTGTGGCCTAACTAGGTGCGCTGGCATGCGTTGCACTGTGATCCGGTAACTGTATCGCATGCGATGTGCATTTTTTCATGATTGCAGAGCACGACAGTGCTTGCGTGCTTCTGGTGCGCTGGGAAACACGGCTGCGTGGCCTCAGCCTTAAGCCATAAAGAAGTCACGAAAACCCATTTTGTTGTAAGGGGACTTTGACTTCATCTGTTCATTCCCAGCTGTCTTATCATTTATTATATGCAGGCGCTATCACACAGCTGCTCGCTCATGTTAGTTCAAGGACTTTGAACTAAAATATCAGTTCCATTGCAACCTACCATTCTTTGTAGTACAGAGGGCTGATACACATGGGCTGATAAATTCTGCTGACTGATTTTCAGGAAAATCTTTTGTTTGTCTATATATGTTTTTAAGGCTGTATTTCACATTAATTTATTTCCCTTTGATATGTTTACATTTGGAAGGTGCATTACTCCTTAATTTGTACAAAGGAATTTTAAAGAAAACAAACCTCCCATATTGCTGAAATCTTACAAAAAGAAAAAAATATAATTGTCTAAATAGAAAGATTTAGGACTTTGCTAACCAGTGTTACTCTTGTGTAAATGTACTCTGTAGAAAGATGGTATGTATTTTCTTGCCCAAACACGCAACAATCCAATTGGTACGATATTGGTATATTCCAATATATGATGGTCGGATTGTTTATGGTTGATCGGACAATGATCCCCTGATTTTTACCACTATCAGCCTGCTAGTATAATACTAGGGTTGTACTATTGGTAATAGTGCATTTATGGGCCCCTTAAAGCTGGGTACACACAGTACAGATATTTGAAAGATGACAGACAGGATCTGCAAGAGGGAAAGATACAGTATTTGGGAGAATCTGCAAAGGGAAAATGCTGGGGACTTTCACGAAAGATCATGAGGCCGACTCGAATGTTTGGCGGACAAACGTACACACACTAGCGATAAAGCCCCAATACAGTTAAATCGCTAGTGTGTAGCTAGCTTAATTGTTATTGCTTCCCTACTGCTGAATTTATCTAACAGGCTAGAAATAAGTTTATATGTAATTGTATTGATTGAAAAATAAAAAAATAGTTTTAAGAATTTTTTTTTTTGCAGATGCACATTAACCTATTATACACTTAAATTAGAGCCTTGTTCAAGATTCAGAAAACCATAAGAAAACTGCTAATGGTCCAGAGTGCAATCCTTGATTAATTTCTTAATCAAGGTCACGCAGTCATCTATGTGCTCATTAAAAACTCACTAGAAGCAAATTGTTTAGATCTATTAAAATTGCATGGGCAGATGCTGCTTCCCTGACAGGCTAATTTGGATTTTTTTTCTTCTTATGTTGCATTTTTGCACTAATGTGATTAAGTATTGTTGTGTAATTTTGTGACTTATTGCATTTTATTGTTTACCAACTAAACAATAGCTGAGCATTGCTTTCTTTTAGCTCTGCAAATCTGAGACACGCAGGACAGTCAAAAGTTTTATTCAATGTTTTGTTAATCTAGGATGGAAGATCTTGTGATGCTATTGCTGTTGATATCAATACATGTATGGCTTCCTCCATCAGACTCCATCAGGGCGATTTACCTAGAGCCGCTATCACTCTGGGTAAAACCCCCAAACACAATTCAATATCTCGTTTGCGCACGTGGGTAAATCCCAAAGGGAATGTGATTTAAACACCGGCTATTGGAGGTTAGTGCCGCAATAGAATACCGCTTACGACATATAACATTGCTTGGGGCAGCTGCGCTGTTAACTTACGCATTGGCCAGAGTAAGTCATGCTAACTGATATACCATTGATGCATCACCCTGTTTTAACCCTTCCTCCCCGTATATGGTGAATACAGAGCAGTAGTAAGGGAAACATTAGATGGAATTTCATGTTCTGTGCACAAGCAATGACCTCATCTGCCATTCTAGAACTGCTGGTTGATGCTACCCATAGAAACACAACTTTTGAGTATGTTGCACACTAAGGGGCATATTTATAAACGCAGGACATCGCAATGACAATGAGAGCTATTTTCACCTTATTTATAAAAAATGGTTGTTTTCGTCTTGCGGAAAAGTAACGCTATGTGTGATGGTAATTTGGCCTTATTCATTGCGTTAAGCCTGATATTGTGATAAAGAGAAATCGCTTTCTAGCATCGGCCATTACCAGACCAGAGAAGGTAAAATTTCAGAGCTATTTTGGGCATTTTTTTGTATTTAAAGCTATTTATAAATAGGTGAAATTTCGCCTTTTGACACATTTTCTGCCATTTGTTGCATCTTTTGCACTTTTACCAGAATTTCGCCAAACATCATTACTTACTGGAATGTTCCTTTAACATGATTTCTTACACAGCACTATGGTATGTTCCCATATTAATGGGCATCTATACAGAAAAATAGGTTATTTTAAATTGACTATAACTGGAAACTATAATCCTTCCCAACCACCACTGTATCATTTTTTTGTTGATCTGCCCCCTATTTCTTTAGAAATCCAATATAAAACTTATATTTCAGCTGTCAATCAAGTTCCTTGCTCTCAAAAACTATTCTTCTGTGAGTAGTTTTACTGTAGCTGGGATGGTGACAGAGTTTTGACAGTTGGAATGCTGTGTGCTGTGTGCAGGCTTGACAGTTGGTTTGTGGGAAAAAAGTCAGGTCAGATGGAAGTGGCAGTGGTTTAAAGAGGGAGGGGGGATACTGCCCCTTAACAAAATGTGTGCTGGATTGAAGGCATGCAGCAACACTTACATATATTCAATTATACATGTATTCAAAATATAGATTGTCATTTTTTTCAGTACAGTGTCCCTTAAATGTAACTGTTTTACACTATTTATCATATCCTATTAATAAAAAAGAGAAAATTTGCCTGGGTGAGTTTTACACTATTTATTATACCCTATATACTCGAGTATAAACCGAAAAACTGAAAAATCAGCCTGAAAACTCGGACTCGGTTTATACTCGAGTCAGGAGCTTACCTGGGCATTCCGGCAGCCGCGCGATCTTTTTCTGTACTGGCGCGCCGCCTGACGTCACTGCCCGGCACCGGGCAGTGACGTCAGCCGCGCGCCCAGTACATTAATGAGCGCCGGCTGCCGGAATGCCTGCCAAATGCCGATACAGGGAGAAGAGAGCCCACAAGGAGAAGAAGACCCAGGAGAAAAGCCAGAAGAGAGCCCACAGGGAGAAGAGAGCCCACAGGGAGAAGAGAGCCCACAGGTACAAACTGAACTGGGTGGGAGGGGGGCATTCAAGATGTTTGGGAACTACAACTCCCAGCATGCTTTTAGCTGGAGTTGCAGTTTCCAAACATCTGAATGCCAAGTGAGGTGGCATTCAAGATGTTTGGAAACTACAACTCCCAGCTAATAAACATGCTGGGAGTTGTAGTTTTCCAACAATCTTGAATGCCACCCTCACTTGGCATTCAAGATGTTTGAAACTACAACTCCCAGCTAAAGGCATGCTGGGAGTTTTAGTTTCCGAAACATCTTGAATGCCAAGTGAGTTGGCATTTCTACCCTCAGGTTATACTCGGGTCAACAACTTTTATTAGGACTTTTAGCTGAAATTGGGTACCTCGGTTTATACTCGGGTCGGTTTATACTCGAGTATATACGGTATTTTTTTTTGCTGAAAAAAACATCACACGTTAGGCTATTTTTAAAGAACAAAGATAGGTGTTCAGTGTATATTAACCAATTTGACACTACTGCCACCAGGCAGTATTACCTATTTACCATCATTTGTGCTGAATTTAACTTTTTGCCATATTTTTAGCATTATTAGTGCTACTTTTTGCTACATAAATTTCGCCTTTGATGAAAATTCGCCTTTTTAATAACTTGAAAGGTTCAAAAATTGTGGTGAAGTCTGTTGACAAAAAAAGCAAAAATAATGCCCCTTATAAAATATAAATATGTCCCTTAAGACTCCCATTTGACCTTATCGGTAAATAAAGAAAATCGGAACCTTAAAAAAAAAAGCAATCTTAAAAAAGCGGAAAAAAAAATTTAAAAAGGGGGAAAAAACCCTTAAAAAAGCGAAATCACAGACGGTATTACACTAAAAGCTGGAAAATAGTCTAACACCCCCCCGGGTACTTATTCGTATTGAGAAACACTCCATAATGTGCTGACACCTTCCATGGACCCATTGGCAGGCTAAATAAATGACCACTTTTTTGCCACCTCAGACTTGGCTAATTTGAATGGCGGAACTTAATGCAATAAAACACTTTTCGACATTTTATAAATATGCTTGAGGGTTACCGCAGCGATGTATGGCAAAAAGTAGTGGTAATAACTTTTGGCCACTGGTTTGAAATTTGGCAAAAAGGTAGCGATAACGGAGGCTAACAGTTTAACAATCCTTTATAAATATGCCCTTTAGAGGTTGTGAAACTTTATAGTCAGTCACCACTTAATTTACAGACACTGGAACTGTTACTTTAAGTAAGACACTTAATTGCACTGACAAGTTAGATGTAATCCTAGTGGAATGTGGAAGACAGTATTGCAGGAAGTTTATTACAGATGATCCATGTCAGCTGTTCTTACAGTGCTATGAGCTCTTCCCTCTGAGTTCTTACAAAGGTCCCTAGTCTAATTTGTATACATCAGATCCATTTCTACCAGCAACACTTTAATGAGTTTATTGAGCAAACAAACACAAGGATCAGTATAACGTGTTTCAATGAGCACTCCTGCACTGCAGCAATGCATTTAAAAAATTAATCAAGTAAGGTCCTAAAAGGGACACTAAACTCCCATAATTCAGAAAAACAACTATTTGCCATTTCCATTGCAATGATAGGGAACTTCACTCAACTTTTCCATTGCAATGGTGCAGTCACTGTCTCTAATCATATTTAAGGTTAATGCAAGTAGCAATTATTTTAAATAAAGGCATTCTTCTGTAAATTATACTGTCTTTTGTGTTTGTATAGATTATTGTAACAAAGCTTTTTACAGGTAGATGCTGTATAGCCTGCTACACTAAGTACTGTTCTAATTTTATGCAAATCAGCAAAGTTATGTGTGGTTAGCATGGGATAAGTACTGATAACTTGCCAGGCAACTCATTTGCAAAGAGTCATTAATTTGAAGACCCAAATTCCTGTTCTTTCTATTTCTTCTTCCATTTTATTCTTCCGCTTTTTTGGACTGTATCTCCTCCCACAGTTTTTGAGGTAGAGACATGAAATTCGGTACAGACTTGTGGGGCAAATAGGAGTGCTATTACCTAGCTAAGGAATCCGCGGAAGCGTAACGGCGTTATCGGCGAATTACAGGACATTTTTTCCACATAGACTATATATTTCATTGTCATAAACACAAACGCTGATACCCCCAACCCCCCATACAGACAGCCATATTTAAAGGGTAAATAAAAGTCAAAAAAACTAATTTTGATTTGTACTCAATAAAAGTTAGTTTTATGGTTATAAACATAAAAGAGACATACCCCAACCTCACATGGGTACATACACCTACTGATTCCAATGGAAGGGTCTGCAGCGGACCTGATAGGGAACTTCACTCAATTTGTTCACGTCTGCAGCAGACCTGCTAGGGAACTTCACTCAACTTGGACTCACATGCAGCGGACCTGATAGGGAACTTCTCCAACTCGGTCTGTCTGCAGTCGACCTGATAGGAAACTTCACTCAACTTGGTATCATCTGCAGTTGACAGGATAGGGAACTTCACTCAACTGGGTCTATCTGCAGAGGACCTGAAAGGGAACTTCACTTAACTGGGTCTGTCTGCAGTGGACCTGAAAGGGAACTTCACTCAACTTGGTCTCGTCTGCAGTTGACCTGCTAGGGAACTTCACTCAACTTGGTCTTGTCTGCAGCGTACCTGATGGGGAACTTCACTTAACTCGCTTAACTCATTTGCAAACAGTCATTAATTTGGCATAAGGAGCCAAATTCCTGTTCTTTCTATTTCTTCTTCTTCTTTCATTTTATTCTTCAGCTTTTTTGGACTGTATCTTCTCCCACAGTTTTTGAGCTAGAGACATGCGGGGCATATAGGAGAAGAGTGCTATTACCTAGCTAAGGAAGCGTTACGGCGTTATCTGCAAATTTTGGGACATTTTTGTTCCATAGACTATAATGGTAACAATCCTCAAATGTGAATATTTCAAAACAGTTTGTTTCATGGTCATAAACACAAATGCTGATACCCCCAGCCCCCCCACACAGACACAGGTACACCCACCTACTGACCTACCCTTTTATTCTTGTGGCAGCCATATTTAAAGGGTAAATAAAGTCTAAAAAATATTTTTGATATGTACTCAATAAAAGTTAGTTTTATGATTCTAAACACAAAAAAAGACAACCCCCTTCAACCAGACCCCAGGTACACACACCTACTTACCTACCCTCCCTTTTCCTTGGCAGCCATGCTTAAAGGGGAAGTTCAGTGCAAATACATATGCTTTTCAGAATAAAGAGCAGTATAAATAACTGCAACCAAAATACTGACTTCCTGTTTGCAGGACCCCTAGTTGAGACCGTTATGGTTTTGCCCTTGACCATGAGCCTGGGTTGATTCAGTTGCTCAGTAGAGATTTGACCATCTTTGACCCATCCAACAGCCAATCAGTAGAAATTACTGCTAGGAACATTCCAAGGATGTGGTGCATCCTGGGAAGAAGAAGGGCTGTTAGAACCTGAAATGTTAGCTCACTAATGTCAACAGCAGGGAACAGCAAAGGGTATGAAATCAACTGATTTTTCAAAATGGGAGAAAATATGTAGAATAACTAAGAAGGCATTACACAAACTAACAATTTAACAAATATTGAAAATTTCCACTGAACTGTCTCTTAAAAGGGTAACTATAGTAAAAAAACAAATTTTGACTAATCATCGAAATAGTTTATTTTTTTTTAATCCCCAACCTAAAACACACACCTACTGACCTACTTATACATTACTGTGGCAGCCATACATAAAGGGTAACTAAAATCAAAAAAACTAATTTTGATCAATAATCAAAAAAAGTTGTTTTTTTAACTTTCAACCTGATCCAGGTACACACGCCTACTGACCTACCCTTCCATTTTCATGGCAGACATATTTAAAGGGTAACTATAGACAAAAAAACATTTGAATAATCATCAACAAAGTTTGTTTTTTTAATCCCCAACCTGCCACAGGTACACACACCTACTAATCTACTTATCCATTACTGTGGCAGCCATACGTAAAGGTTAATTAAAGAAAAAAAACTAATTTTGACCAATCATCAAAAAAGTTTGCTTTTTTAACACCCAACTTGACACAGATACACACACCCACTGACCTACCCTCCGCTTTTCTTGGCAGCCATAATTAAAGGGTAACTATAGTCAAAAAACAAAGTTTGACTAATCATCAAAATAGTTTTTTTTAAACCCCCAACCGGACACAGGTACACACACCCACTGATCTACTTATCCATTAATGTGGCAGCCATACTTAAAGGGTAACTAAAGTTAAAAAAAAATTTTTTTGATCAATAATCAAAAAGGTTTGTTTTTTTAACTTCCAACCTGATCCAAGTACACAGGCCTACTGGTCTACCTTTCCATTCATGGCAGCCATATTTAAAGGGTAACTATAGTCAAAAAAACAATTTTGACTAAACATCAACAAAGTTGTTTTTTTTTTTAAACCCCCCAACCCGACACCTACTGATTTACTTATCCATTACTGTGCCTTACTTAAAGGGACACTAAACTCCCATAATCCAGAAAAACAACTATTTGCCATTCGTTTCTATTATTCACAGGGAGGTGAGAATGCTTATTCTCACCTCCCTGTGAATAATATTACGCTCGGGGGACCTGGAACTTACCTTACCGCCGCTCCACTCGCAGTCGCTCTGTCCCGACCGCAGGCCCTATCTTAGGCGCATGCGCGCCAATACAAAAGATAGTGCGCGCGATCGGGAGAGAACAGCTGTTCAGTAAAGAAGCGCCTGCTAGTGGAGCGGCGGTAAGGTAAGTTCCAGGTTCCCCAAGCGTAATATTATTCACAGGGAGGTGAATAATAAGCGTTCTCACCTCCCTGTGAATAATAGAAACGAATGGCAAATAGTTGTTTTTATGGGTTTAGTGTTCCTTTAAAGGGTTACTAAAGTCAAAAAATCTAATTTTGAAAATAGCCTTATTATCCTGATTCTAATGCAGCCTTACTATCCTGGTTCTAATGCAGCCTTACTATCCTGATTGTTATTCAGCCTTGCTACCTTGATTTTAATTCATCCTTACTATCCTGATCCTAATTCAGCCTTACTGTATTGATTCTAATGCAGGCTTACTATCCTGATTCTTATTCAGCCTTGCTTTCCTGATTCTAATGTAGCCTTACTATTCTGATTCTAATGTAGCTTTATTATCCTAATTCTAATGTAGCCTTACTATCCTGATTCTAATGTAGCCTTATTATCCTGATTCTAATGCAGCCTATCCTGATTCTAAGTGAATATAAATTGTAATTTAGCGTACAAAAGGCACAGAACTGTAGCTGTGAACAAACTGAAATTTATTGGAAAAACATGTGTGCTAAATGTTTCAGACTAAAAGTCCTTTCTCAAGCACCTGATTCTAATTCAAACAACTGAGGAAAATAGAGAAAACCAACCGAAGAAAAAGGATAAGTACACTCAAAAAACAAATCAAGTTTAAATGGAAGCTGTATCTTTAACTAACCATCTCCCCCCTTTTTTTAGGTCCCTTCAGAGCCTACCTGTGCCCTAGTAAAGTTCAGGACATCTTGGATCATGTATTCAGTCAGCTAAATTCCGCCCCCAAGACTTCCTGGACCTCGTTGCAGACTTGTGTCCAAAAATTCCCCGGTGAGTTCCCTCTATGCGCACGCCACGACAGGGGGGTTGAGCTGACTGAATACATGATCCAAGATGTCCTGAACTTTACTGGGGCACAGGTAGGCTCTGACGGGACCTAAAAAAAAAAAAGGGAGATGGTTAGTTAAAGATACAGCTTCCATTTAAACTTAATTTGCTTTTTGAGTATACTTTTCCTTTAAATGCAGTCTGATGTCACTGCACATATACTCCAAGACTTACATGGGAAAAAAATAACTTTTTAAACTTTCCTTACCATCCTGATTCTAATGCAGCCTTACTATCCTGATTCTAATGCAGCCTTAATAAGCGTTCTCACCTCCCTGTGAATAATAGAAACGAATGGCAAATAGTTGTTTTTATGGGTTTAGTGTTCCTTTAATTAAAACAATATTTGCAAAAAAATGTACAATGCATACAATAACCAGAATTTTATAGAGGCCTGTATTGTCCTTAGGAAGCATGGTCATGGCATGGTTGTGTTAGATAGGGAACAGTGGTGTAACTAGGAATTACTGGACCCTCCAGCAAAACTATAATGGGGCCCCCCTCCCTGCATCATCTACAATGGTTTTCTAGAGTTTGTTATAGGGAAAGTAAGATGGGGCCCCCTGCAGTCGTAGGGTCTGCTTCCCTAGTAAGGGGGCAAGTACAGAAGGCAGGGGTACAATGTTCCCTTACAGTTTTAGGTGTAGGCGCACCTAAACATCGGAGATAGGTTCTCGGTTTGTCTTAGCTTGTCTGTTCAGGGTCTAGGGGAAGAGTACAGCTTGCTACAGGATCTAAAATCTCCTGTATAGTGTGAACATATTATTGAGATTAAAATCTATGAATTTGAACTGCTACCATGGTGGGGAATTATTAAACAATGGTTCTTATAGTGTTTATACAGTTTAAGGGGTGGGGGCTGTCAGCTGTAGCTACACAACTTTCATCATACTTATGTTTCCTGGTGTAGCTCATCAAATAAGATAACTTGACAATTTGTTTGGCCAATATATACCAGAAGATTATGTTGAAAATAACCCAGCCTGGATAGTTGGAAACTATACCCAGGAGATCACTTTCTCTCACACTATGTTGTTAACAACCCAGCTGAAATAGCAATTAAAGTAGGCTTAATGTTTATAAGGATAGGCATTGCCACTTGATATGTTTTACAATTTTGGGAAAGATATATTTCTGGGGTATGTACAGCACCAGCAGGGAGATGCAATATTCCCTTGCTAATGAAGAAAAAAAGTGCAAACCCACGCTACCTGATGTACTATTGCATTAGCATGTTTTTTTTTCTCATTTTGCATTGCCTGAGCCATTTCAATTTTACCTTTTAGCCGATCTGCGTCATTCAATCAATATTTCCAGAAACCACCATCCCCAATCATATGAACAATAAATCAATGGGGCTAGATGGGACCTCGCGATCATGTGTCAGTCTCGAAGTAGAATGGGAAAGGAGGTTCCGTTTATATTGAATGTCACAGATTGGTTGGTGGGTAAGTACTAATGTGTGGGCACCTGTATGAGCATTGAGAGCAAGGTCTCTGGGCCAGAGTCCCCCCTCAGTGTCCCAAGGCCAGAGTCCCCTCCAAATCTCTCCCAAGCAACCTGTGTAACTGCTGTGTTCTGCCTTGCTTGTTTCCTGTGTTTCTCCCTCTAGTGGTGAGTCCATAGGAACTGCAGAGACAATCTTACCATCTCCCTCTAGTGGTGAGTCCATAGGAACTGCAGTCACACACAGTCACACACACACACAGTCACACACACACACAGTCACACACACACACACACACACACACACACACACACCACACACACACACACACACACACACACACACACACACCACACACACACACACACACACACACACAACACACACACACACACACACACACACACACACACCACACACACACACACACACACCACACACACAAAGAAAAGATGTTTCTTCATCTTCATGATCTTCAAGGTTTCTTTATACAGTGAAACTGTGGAAATATACGTTTAAGAGGGGTATGGACAAGTTTCTCAAAAACAAATAAATATTAAAAAATTACTGTTTTTTGGAGTTTCTGTCAGAACTCACTGGTCACTAGCAGGGTATTTACCTGATGGTGATGCAGCCACGCAGCACTGTTTTAGACCCTTAAAAGTCATGCTAACTGAATTATGATAGGTTACTGTAGCACGACTTTAAAGCCTTGGTTTGCGGTGGGTGCGAGAAACACTAGTGCAGCTGTCGCAAGCCTATTTACCAGAGCTGCACGGCTGTGTGCACATAAGTATTTATCACCAACTCATAGCTGGCATTAAAGGGCATGTCCACCACCAAAACTATAATTTAACCCACTACTGGCCCCACGCTGTAGGTAATAAATCCTTACCTTACATCCAGCTCCAAATGGTTCTCCAGTAATGTCCCCCCAAAGTCCAAAAAATGACCACCAGGAGCACTGCAGGGAGGGAAATTGTTTCCGCCTCTGAGGCTTCCCCAGAGGTTTTGGCTTGCTCAGAGCAGCCCCCCTCCCCCCATTTTCTCTCCCTCCCCAGTGTTTAAACCCCTTTGGGGTATTGTAGGGCTTCACCCCATCCCCAACCACATATATTATGCCAGAAACTTCCCTGAACTTTACTTACATTCCCTCTCTCCCCGGCGTTCTCCACTGCCTCTCAGCCAATCACGGACGCGGCTGCCGGTCGGGCCCCTGGTTGCAGTTTAATGCATGCAGAGGGCCGGGACAGTGCGTCGGAAGAAGAGGGAAGGTAAGCAATGATCGGGGGAGTTTCTGGACATAATAATGCAGTTGAGGCTAGGGGAGGAAGTCCTACAATATATTAAAAGTAAAAACAAGTGTGGACATGCCCTTTAAATACTTACGTCCTGGTAAGATTCACCCAGAGCTACACAGCCTCTGATAAATGCTATTGGAGATTTGCCCAGAGCGCATGTGCGCCTCTGGGGAATCTCCCTATAGGTCACTATATTTACAGGAAAGTACAACTAGCAAAGAGGGGCTCATGTGAACAAAAAACCTTGTGCTGCTTTGCTCATTACTGGCAATAGATGGATCATGACATTTACTTTAAAAGCTATAATACTGCAAAAAAAAAAGGGTATTACTCCACACCTCTGTCAGAACACCAGTTCAAGATAACTAAAATATTAGCCAATGGTACTGATGGTTTGGGAAGGTGTGAAGCACACAGGCACAGTATAAATACACCTCCATTCTAAAAAAAATGTTCAATTGCAATCCAGGCATGGAATTGTGATAATGATGTCCTCTGAGTTCCCATTTAGCGTAACGTGCTGTTTCCCACTTTTGATGTTACAGTTTGCCACAGTGCAGTGCCGATTTCATAGTAAAGTCAGGTTTCAAAGAACATAATTTGGTACCAAGGGGATAAGGGTACATGACCCCTTTCAAAGCATTGTTATATTGTTCCCCGCACCCTTAATTTATTATTGTGTTGATGGTGCTGTTTTTCTTAATTTCTGTCACCACCAGCAGTAATAGACCATTGTAATGAATATTTGTAGGAAATGCTCTCTTTCAAACTTCTATTATTTTATTTGTGACATGCTGGTGAACCAGCATGTCACAAATAAAATAATAGAAGTTTGAAGTGCGTTTCCTACAAATATTCATTACTTAGATATGCATTGTTCATAGTCATAGTCAAAAGGGATATTTCTTGAATGTTGGGGGTGTTAGCCACAGCTTCTTGGTTTAGCCTGCATACTTTATATGGTAGGGATATTACAGTGTGCAGAATGTACTGTTGCTTACTTAAAGAGTACAGGTAGCACCAGTGCAATGAACACACTTCGGGATATCTCTCTGTACAATTTTTAATTCCAAATTTATATCAAACAATGTGGGTCTGTAGGTAATATATTTCTACCTTATTTTCACTTACTGAAGGAGACACAATCACTTACTGAGATGATGCTACAGGGATTGAATATTGCACACATAGAGGACATGCACAATCGGCTGTGGTCTTCAGGTGCTTTTGATCGTTCATTGAAATAGTTGGTGCTCGGTCACAGGCAGCCCAAGTCAGCCTCCAATAATCTGACCCGACCGACTGAAACCCTGAAATGCGGTTGGTCAGGCTGAATTTGCATTTCACACTTAAAGGCAATTTAACCTTTTATTAATGATTTGCGTAACAATAGCATTGCGGCTCTCTGTAAAGCTGGGTACACACCATCTAATAATTCGGCCCAACCGACCGTCATTCCAGTGTATCAATGTAATTATTAGTTGTTTCCTTAGAAGACCCGACCGACATTTCATTTATGGTTTCTTCAGATGGAAAACCACAACCGACTGTGCGGTCCACTATGGACCGCAGGCTCGGTCAAGGCAAACTGTCAGACGCAGCTACTTTTTACGCAACGACAGTCCTTCGTCAACAGAACGATTTGGGATGAAGGATTGGAAGGCGTGTATCAACCTTAAATCATGGCACTTTAATGCGATTGTCTTAAATGCCAGTTCGCTGGGCACGTGAGCTGACCAATCAATCGGTAAAAGCGCCACCACTGCATATTTTTCCGGCAGGTGCAGAAAGTCCAATCACTCTTCCCTGACTAGGTACAAACAGTTATATAAAATAAAAAGGATAAAAATATTCACAGACCCTAACTACTTACCAGAAGTCCTGTGTCTCGGGGCCAGAAGAAAAACATATGTTCCATACCCATTTAGCATGTCCACTCAGAATGAACACAGTTAAAGGGGCTACAAGGATTTTTAAGCCCCTTGTTGAACCACCCCCCTCCGGGCTATGCATGAGGTGGGGTTCGTAGGAATGTCCAGATTTACAACTAGCCAAAAGCATTCATTCCCCTCAGGCAGATTCCAGATAACTTGTAGATATGTACATTGTAATGGGATATAGACCACAAATCCTCTCCTGTTATAATTATCAATTCTACAATACCAAACATGACCTGTGTATAATACATATTTCCCAGGATATTAATAACTCGCCCCTGGCAAGGGAATAAGGCCTCCAGTGGGTATCTTTAATGGGCCTACCTTCCATTCACAAATATAATATTGGTTCCGTCTCACATATTCCAATACCAAAAGATATTTATTTTACATGTATGACTGTCCTTAAGATGACCTCTTAAGGTATCCCAGACCTCTAACTGTAGGGAATTCCAGATACAACGGTTCAGCCCCACATTGTCTGGAAGAGAAGATCCGGTTCCGTGCTTCACTAACCCTAATATAACAAATGGGGTGGAATTGCATTTTATTGGTCCTTTGAAGAATAATACCAATAGTTAACCCATCTTGTCAAGTCACTACACACTTCTTGACAGCGATTTGTGGGCTGATGTTTTGCGGCATACATTTTGTTATATTATGGTATACTTAACCTGTGACAACCTGGATGCAACCGAGAAAATCTATTTTTGGCGTGTCCTCTTATTGCTGCCAAAATGGTTGTGGAAAATTTTATATGTGACTAGCAGTTTACCTGGCGTTACCTGCGTACACATGTGGGGTAGATTTTTACATGCAGGTGTGTGTTTGGGCCTGGATGGAAGAGACAGGGGAAAAAAGAAGTGCACAGTTGGTAATGTACGTAATGTATTAATAGTTATGAATCGAGGAGGGTGACATTGCTTGAGGGACGTATAGCACATGTTTATAGCAAAACTTTATAACAATGTTACCAGTTTTCTACTGGAGCATGTAAATATACAAATGTTGCAGTGACAATACTCGTGAACATGCTACTTGTAATTTATTGTGTGAAAAGCATGTTGATTGTAAATGAATACCGCAGCACTTGGGTGACTGATGGGCATCACGCTGTTCTGTGTCTCCAAAGTGTGCGACATGCTGGCTCTTGTCTGGGTGTAAAGCCGGGCTTCATTCTATGAGCTGTTTGTGAGTTTGTGTGTTTTTATTAAGTGTACTCTTTTTTTTGCATGTTAGATAGCAGAATGTCCCTTGGACCATATTCATGAACATGCGGTATTGCAAGTTAGCAATACCACACGTTATGCGCTGATGTACGACGAGGCCGTAAATGTACGGCTGCAGTCATACATTTACAGCGAAACGTTCGGCAATTAACAACATTCGGTCATAGAAACCATTTGGTAGTAAACGATTTTACATTCCGATAAACAATCATAAATTAGTGATTGCTAAACCGATCCTTAAACCGATCGCTAAAGGTGCGGTATCGATAAAAAGTAACCACACTTTTATGAATATGGCCCTTTGTTTGCACTTTAACACTTATCCTTGCACAAGGAATACTTTATATTGACTATTAGATCCCAATCAAAAAAGTTACTTTTGGTCCAAAATTAAAAGTGCCATGAGTGTTGTTCTTTTAGTTGTAACTGACCCATTAAGTGTGTGATTGCAGGCAGTTTGGTTAGTGCTTAAGTCAGGTAATGCCATGTAGTCCATACCCACAATCGTCCCAGTTTGAGTTGGTGGAAGGGGCATGTCTGATATTGGTGGTGCATGGGGCATGGCATTTTGGGATGTGATGATCTGAAGTTGGGTGGTGTAAAGGAAGGTGACATTTGGGAGTGCTGGATGTTGGATGGCATGGCTGTGATGTTTGGGGCATGGCCATGTTTCAGGGGGTGGTGGCTGTGACCACAATTTCTGGGGGCGTGGTTGCAATGTTTGGGGGCTTGGCCTGACAGTTGGGATATGGGCGTGACTGCATGTTGGGGGTGTGCCACAAAGGTGGGGGCGTGGGATGACGGTGACATTGGGAGCGTGCCCGTGATGGTTTGTAACTTGGCTGTGCCATTTTGGGGCATGGCCATGGTGTCTTGGGTTGTTTTTAATTTCGTTAGAAGACAATGAAAGCAAATGTGAATCATATCATCAATAGCAACATACAGGGTGTATTCAATAAAAGTTCTTATCGTTTTAAAAATGGTGCTAATTTTGCCCCAACCAATCAGATATTAGCTTTCAAATGTTTAATATGATCTGATTGGTTGGGGCAAAATTAGAAAATTTTAAATAAGAACTTTTATTGAATCTCCCTTATAGATTCCAGGGTTCAATTTGAAACCTCAGGAGCAAATTGGATTAGAGGAACGGGCGTCATAGGTAAATCACAGCGATCGTGTGGTTCCTATAGAACCGCACAATCAGTTTTAGCGACCTGACGGCCACAGCAACTATTGCCCACAACCGAGACATTGTCCTGGCCGAAAACTCACTAGTAGCGAATGCTTGCTCGGGACAAAAACTGGTGTGTACCCAGCCTTAGAGACTTTAAGGTAGTGGCTTGTTCCCTCTGTTGTAGAAGCCAGGCCTCATGCTGTTGTATGTCTCTGAAGCACATGACTTGCGGTGCTTTTACTGAGTTGCTGTTGGCGTGCGTCACGGGTTTTTTGTGTCTCTGAACACAGGCGATGGGCG
>JAACNH010002569.1:0-37934 GCA_019447015.1 Hymenochirus boettgeri
CAGTTGACAACAGTCCATTCTGTCCACAATAAGTTAAACCCCTGAGACTCGTGTCCTGAAATATCCCCACCCAGCGCTTGTTTATCCCCTGAATAAAATCACATTCCATAAACGTTCAATGGATTTTAAAAAATAATGCAGCTGTTTTATTTCTATTTTCAAAGGAAAATGCCCAGATGTGGATGTTGCCGAAATCCCTGAATTGCTTCAATGTGACTTTGCTTGTGGCTGTTGGCTTGTCATTATATGTAAACGAGTGTACCTTCTCCCAAAGAACGCTTCTCAAACATCCTCCTGGAGTCTTTTATTTGTAGGAGAAACGCTAATCTACTATTTACTCATTGCATTTACCTTGATTGGGTCATATGGACGTTATAAAAGAAACCCCTAATTACTGTTATATCACACTGAGTAATAAAGGAACTGTTTATCTCTAGTTTGGAAACCCCAGAACGAACCAACAATCATTGTAACATCATTTCAAAGTGTGTATTAAGTGGTAAGGTCTACATAAACCCACGTGATATGCGCAGTTAATATGCCCCTCCCACTTTTAACCACTCCATTCCCCTTTCCTTCCATCGCACATGACTTTCGAGAAGTCAAGCAGCTCAGTAACACTATGAGCCCTGTGACAGGTTCTTACTCTGTTTGTATGTAAATTTTCCTATTACAAAAGCCACTTACAATCTTCCTGTTGTGTTTGGTAAATTTTGCAATACTAATCAAAATGGTAAGATTCTGTTGTACATGAGGAGTTATTATCTGAGCAATGATACGTGTCCTTAAAGGGACATTTTTCAGTGGAAATTACAAAATTGGTAAATTGTTAGTTTGTTTACCTTCTTAGGTTATTCTACATATCTCGGTTCTCTCCCATTTGAAAAATCGTTTGAATTTATACCCTTTGCCTGTTTCCCTCCCTGCTTTGAACATTAGTTGAGCTGACCTTTTCAGGTTCTAACAGTCCTTCTTCTTCCCAGGATTCACCACCTCCTTGAATTTTCCGAACATTCATTTCTACTGATTGGCTGTTTGGCTGGGTCACACATGCTCCGAACATCTTCCTGAGCACTGAATCACCCGCACGGGGTCCAGGGCAAAACCATAAACGGTCTCTATTGGGTCCTGCAACAGGAAAGTCTTATTCGTTGCTTTATTTATATCAGACTCAATACTGGCTTGGCAGATTAAGGAATGTCATTGGTATGGAAAATATCCTTTTTTATGAAAAGATATGTGATTTTCCACGAACTTCCCCTTTAACCACTGTTTCTTAACGTACTATCCCTGTCTACATAATAAAATTGGTTAGCTTTGCCACCACCAGTAGTGGAGATCGCAATAGACTATCGTTCCGTCATCTCTCTCCGCAGTGCCCACAATTCTGCTTCTTTCGTTGCCACCTTTGAGATCATTTATGAGCTAGCACGTGCAGCAGACGACAATTACTGGCTGGACTTCATGCGCCAGTCCGTGATTGCTCTGCAACCAGAAGAAGCCAGGCCAAAGACCGAGGGCGAGAAATTTCAAGCTCATCCTTATTTTAGGAGCGGCGGCGAGGTACTAACACTAGGTCACCCCCCCTATCGGGTGTCGAACTAGCTAACTAACATTGTTTTATGGGGGTGACAGTGCCCATTTAATGGGAGGATATGGGTTATTATTCCTTAAATTGTAAAATATATCAATTAGATCAAAATAAACCAATAAAGGGTTTTGGTTTTGGAATAAAAAAAATAGCGAAGAACCTATAGTAATTGGTAGAGACAGTATCCTTTAACACTCTGACATGATAGAAACAATCCCCTTTAAGGTCATTTATGGTTTTTTTTTTCATTATGTGGAAGTTTGTTATTGTCTCTTACATGTCTCAGTATTTTTTCAAATGTCTTTAAGTATGTTCTTTAGTATTTTCTCTAAGTATGTTTCTTGATGTCTCTTAGCAGTTCTATATTTTTTTTAGTATGTCTTTAAGTATGTTTCTTAGTATGTCCTCTTAAAGCATTCTCTCAGTAGGTCTCAGTATTTTTTCTTAGTATTCTCTTAATCAATGTCCCCGCATATTGCTCAGTATTGTTCTTCTAAGTAATGTGTCTCAGTATTTTTTCTTTAGTATGTCTCTTAGCATATCTCTCCGTATTTTTTCTTAGTATGTCTCTGAGCATGTCTCTCAGTATGTCGCAGTATTGGTCTTAGTATGTCTCTTACATGTCGTCTCAGTTTTTTCTTAGTATGTCTCTTACATTCTCTCTTATGTCCTCCGTCTTTTGCTTAGTATGTCTCTTAGAATGTCTCTCATTATGTCTCATAGTAATTTTCTGAGTATGTCTCAGTATTTTTCTAGAAGGTCTCTTCGCTATCTCTCCATTATTTTTCTTAGTATGTCTCTTAGCCTGTCCTCTCAGTATTCCATTAATTTTGGGGGGGGGGGAGGGGTCTAGTATTCCTCTTTCTCTTAGCATATCTCTCAGTGTCTCAGTATTTTTTCCTTAGTATGTCTCAGTTTTTTTTCTTAGTATGTCTCTTAGCATATCTCTCAGTATTTTTCTTATTTATGTCTCTTAGCATGTCGCTCATCTCATATGTCTCAGTATTTGTCTTAGTATGTCTCTTCGCATGTCCTCAGTATGTCTCAGTATTGTCTTAGTATGTCTCTAGCTTCTCGCAGTAATGTCTCATATTTTTCTTAGTATGTCTCTTAGCATGTCTCTCAGTATGTCTCATTATTTGTCTTAGTATGTCTCTTAGCATTCCTCATTATGTCTCACTTAATTTTTCTTATATGTCTCAGTCATTTTTTCTTTAGTATGTCTCTTAGCATAATCTCTCAGTATTTTCTAGTATGTCTCTTAGCAATGTCTCTCAGTATGTCTCAGTATTTTTCTTAGTATGTCTCTAGCATATCTCTCAGTAATTCTCAGATTTTTCTAGATGTCTCCGTATATTTTTCTTAGTATGTCTCTTAGCTATCGCCTCAGTATTTTTTTCTTGAGTATGTCTCTTACATTACTCCGAGTCGTTTCCTCATATTTGTCTTAGTATGTCTCTTAGCATGTCTCTCAGTATGTCCAGTATTTGTCTTAGTATGGCGCGTAGCTGTCCCTCTCAGTAATGTCTCAGTATTTTTCTTAGTTGTCTCTTAGCCTGTCTCGTCAGTAATGTCTCAGTATTTTTCTAGTATGTCTCTTAGCATGTCTCTCTCCCCAGTATGTCTCAGCACAGTTATTTTTCTGAGTATGTCTCTTACATGCTCTCAGTAATGTCCTCAGTAAATTTTTCCTAGTATGTCTCTTAGCATGTCTCTCAGTATGTCTCAGTAATTTGTGTCGTAGTATGTCTCTTAGCATGTCTCTCCGTATGTCTCAGTATTTTTCTTAGTATGTCTCTAGAATGGTCTCTCAGTATGTCTCATATTTTTCCTTAGTCATTCTCTTATATCATTCCGCTCAGTATGTCTCAGTATTTTTCTTAAGTATGTCTCTTAGCATTTCTCTTCTCCTCTCAGTATGTCCCCTCAGTATTTTCTTAGTATGTCTCTTAGCAATATCGCGCAGTATGTCTCAGTATTGTCTAGGTATGTCTCTTAGCCTGTCTCCTCATTATGTCTCTATTTTTCTTGAAGTATTTCTCTTAGCATATCTCTCAGTATGTCTCGTATTTTTTTTTTCTTAGTATGTCTCTTAGCATGTCTCTCGCGTGTGCTTTTTAGTGGTTTCTAATAGGCCTCTTAGCATGTTTTCTTAGGTTGACTCTTAGTATGGGAGAGTTCAGAGTCCCCAGGGGGCATTTAGCTTTCTTGCATGAGGAAAGAGACAGATCTGGAATCATGAACACAAATGATTTCAGAGAGGGGGATGAGAGTGTTCTGGTCACAGGGATACCACTGACCTGACATGAGGCCCAGGATGTGGCATGGATAGATCAAGGCTTCACTGTGGAGTAACAGTCTTTAACTACACACTCCCATAAGGTGCATTATTCCGAAACCCGGAGGGTGCAAGTGGGGAATTTACATTACTTTTCTTTACGCACAAAATAAGGCAACTTATATTCCTATAAACATCTAAACTCGTATTTATTTACAATGTACATGCACATTTTATATAGACTGGAGTTCCAGGTGGAGTCAGGGTCGTCTAGGATAGAATTCCAGTGTTGGAGCTGCATATTTTTAGAAATTGGGTCATTGGAGAACATCATTTCTATCTTTACTGTAATAATCCTGATGTACGACACGCTCCACAGGGCCTGCATCTGGATATTATATTAATATATGATCATGCGTCACATCACATTGTTACTTTTATTTATGAACCGTTAAGATTCCATTTTACAATACTACAGAGGGTGACCACTATATAACCTTCCAACACAGAGCACGGCCTAGGTCTTATGGGGGAATTAACTTTATTTGAAGTTAGTTTGTGGGGACAATGCCCTTTACTCCCAGCCTGGCCTAACCACATCGCCCGGAACGACAGAGAGGCCAACCACGACCCCCAGAAAACCAAGAGGCTCGCCTCTGCTGAATTTTATGTGGTTCCAGGTTTGGGAAGAGGTGACTCACTAGCTGGCTCATTCATCCCCTTATTAATTTAGTTGCCTTTCGTAAAAAATAATGCACTTTTTTTATACAAATTCAATCTTAATGCATATTCCAATAAATCCTTACCAGTGCTATTGTAGAGATAATATACCCTTTCACCTAAGGAACACCGGGTCTTGTTTGGCTATGGCTTTGGAACAATAACAAATCCTTAAAAAACACAACCAACATCTACATGATATAATATATGTATGTATATACTGGTGTATTATTATATTATTATTAATGGATTATATAGCGCCAACAGGCGTCCGTAGCGCTTTTTACAATACATGAATCATTTCAACATAAATCCCTGCCCTGAAGCACTTACAAGCTACGCACATTTATTTGACACTACAACCTATCGTATGTCTTTATGATTGTGGGGGAAACCGGATTGCCGGAGGAAACCCAACGCAAGCACGGGAAACTGCAAACTCCTTGCCAGATGTTCCAAGGTGGCTTTGAGTTAAGATGTATGGCTAGTGTATTTTAATCGCACTTGGGGACGCAGCGGCTGTACAGTAATAAATATAATTAAAGTAGATAACGTCATACAAGGGGGGGGTAAAATCATAGATAGTTCAGTACATAAATATATAAATTATATATGAACACCGACTTCATTTTGAACTGAAATCCTAATGCAGCCTGCATCATGCTGTCTAATGGAAATACTGACCGTCGTTCAAGGTATGAGGTAAGCATCACCTAGGTTTACGGTAATAGCTCCAGGAATTTTTAGATGTTAATTAGTGAACCGGAAAACAAGATTCTCTATAATAATACTGACTGACGTACATCTCTATTGAGAAATTTTCCAAAGGTTGGTTTTTACACCATTATTTTGCGGCCCCAGTTTAATTAAAATATACGACACATGCATCTATGATCTTCTGCCTAACGCATGTCGCATTGCCAGCCATTAACTACCAATCAACATGTTTTATACTGTCAGCATGTGACCTGAATGCTAATGATCCATCTTTTTATACCCTAATGACATTTATATATTCTTATTCTGATCTCGGTGAAGCACATGATACATAAATATTAATTCCACGTGTCCAATGTAGAAAATCTAATCTTTGTTAATTCTTACTGCAAGTGATAATTTTTTAGTAAATGCCACTGTGTTTGTAAATTTTATAATGCTATGACAAGCCAAAGGGGTTCGGAAATCGAGAAACAAAAACTTTTGCTGTGGATGTCTCACGCTACTGTGCTTCATACCATAATATTCCTCTTTGGAGCGCATCAATTCCTGAAAACAAATTGTTAGCACAGCACATGCATGTGGACCACCCACATTTTGCCAGCCTAGCATGCGTTTCTCACTCGATAAGGTATTGCAAAATGCGCTTGTAAGCTCCTGGTAGCTCCGCCTCGAGTTAGGGGGCCGGAGCGTTCTGACCTCGGCGCCGCCCCCGCATGATTCCTGGGGTTGTAGTTTGTCACGGTAGCTCCGCCTCCTCCCTCTGTGTTGATGCTGGTCGCCGGCCGATCGCGTGACGTCATTCCATCATGGCCGCGCTCAATTTGATGTAGGCGATATTTGCGGCCGCAGTCCGCGAGAGCCCGGGCGAATGGCGCGCGCGGTGACGTCGGCGCTGACGTTCACCGTTACTATACGGGGGGCGGACACGATGAGGCGGGCGCCATTTTGTAATGTATTGTCTAGCAGGAGGAGAATCTCCTCTTCCTGATCAGAGCCACCATGCAAGACGTCTTTTAGGTGAAGCAGGAATTTGAGGCAGCTGGTGATGCTGAACAGAACAGATGCTGGAAAGGTAGGGGGAGGATCACACGGAGGGGGCAGGGTGCTCAGGGAATTTTGGAAGGTGCCCTGGCCCACCGGCTGGTGGCACCCCTTGGGGGCCCGCCCCCAGAACCTAGATCAGCCAGTCGGACAGGCTGTAGGCCCGTACTCCGCCCCCAATTCCCCCGTCCCGTTTGATTCCCACTCCCCCGCACTCCTACCCGCAGACCACGGGGGCCCCCGGGTGGTTAGGCAAACACCCCTAGCTCAGGCGGCAACTGAGAGGCCTTTGAAGGCGTTTTAAATACCGGTACACACCCCTTCGCTGCTACAGAGGGAGGAGGGAGACGAGACCCCGTTGCCCGACCCTAACGGAGGAGCCCAGTAACACCCTTCTGCTGCAACTCCACAGTTTAATAAGGGGAGCACGAGGCAGGGGCGGCCTGCCTCTGCCCGAATAGTCCCCTCCCGCCCAGCTTAGCAGCAGCAGCGGCGGGGTAGGGTTCGCCCAAGCTGCCCAACCATAAGCACGAGAGGTAGCTGATGATTGCGAACAGGAATTCGTGGACCTAGGTCCACCTTCAGGATTGAACACCGGCCCCAGTTAGTTGAGGGAGTCTCGGACATAGCGTTCCAGAGAGGGAAGCCCTACTGGGCGAGTGGGCGGCAGCACAGGCACGTAAGAAGGAGAAGCAGATATTCCTCCTCTTCGATATAGCGAGGTGTCCTAAGACGCTGGCGGAAGGAGGCAGCTCCCGAAAGGAGCGCGCAGGCACTCGCTCCAATCTAGTGAAGCGGCCGCTCCGAGATCCCACTCCAGAGCAGACGGTCCAGGCCTCTCTTTCCCTCGACTTCTGGCAGAGCAGGAGATCATCCCCAGCGGCTGGTGATAGGAACCGCAGGATGGTCTTGCCCCACGGAGAGGGAGGAATCCAGTTCTCAACAGGTGATCCCATAAGGGTCCTCGAACGGGCGGTACGTGCCGTACAGTCATCGGGGAGCCGGTGAGTACACTTGTGCTGGGGGCATTGGGCACCTCTGGTGGAGGTAAAGTGGGGAACTGGTTTCAGGGTCCCTAGGGCTCTGATGGGTAATCTAGACAACATGCCAGCTGGGCCGTCAGCGAGCCAAGCCCCGGGGGAGGCGGCAGCACTCCGGCCCTTGTCTGAGGTCCCTTCAGTAGAGGCTCTAAAGGATCTTATTTTTTGTGGGGTTAGCCCCTAGGTGTCCATTTGTCCGGGATTAAGGAGAAAATTTGGAAGAATGAGTTTGTAGACATATGGGTCCCTAATTTCCACGATAAGGTAAGGTGGATAAGGAAATAGTAAGGACAGAAAAAGGGGAAAAGAAGCCCAAAGAGCAAAAATTTTTGTGAATTGTATACAGCCTTTTCTGTGTGTTGGCATGGGGTTTCGGCCAAAAGGCCCCTCAAAAAATAGCTCCGAACTTTTTTCCGTGTATTTGGACATGATTTCGGCATATACAACACAATGGCCGGGTGGCAATGGCGGCCAATATGAGCGAGTATTTTAGGAGGCGCCTGGCGGTTTAGCCTGAGATGGGGAGGACACATCAAAGCCCCCCCCCTAGAAAAAAAATTTTTGGCTAGAATCATGCTAGCTCAAAGGGCGCCGCAGGGCCAAGTATATCAGTCCGTCCTCCCCGTGAATAAGCATTTTCAGCCCTCATGAGCAAATACTGGTTCCGCTGGGAGGTTTAATGAGGGCACTGCAAGTTTTGGGCCGCTTTGCAGATTTAAGCACCAATGCTCTCTTTGTGGTGGGGGGCGGCCCTCCGCCCGCCAAATGTTTTAAAAAAAGTCCGCAAGGTGCCAAGGCGGCGGAGGGGCCCGACACAGCGACGCCCATTGACCGTGGAGTAAATGGAGCACTAGCTGGGAATGTACCCAGCGAAGGAAGAGCAGAGCTAATCAAGGGAGGGGTTTAAAAAGGGTTTTAGAATCCCCTTTGAGTTTCTAATTTTCCCCATTCTCCCAGACTTTTGAACGGTTCATGAAATCCGGTAGTTGCAGGGAATAAGGGTTATGGCAGAATTAGTTGGGCCGTATAGCGGGTCCTTTACTGAGTCCCATTTTTTCATCTCATGATTTCCTTTGGTTATTGGTTCCCAAGAGGAAATTGGGTAAATTCGTTTCTACAACCACCTATCATACCCAACGGAAGCTCAGTAAAACGATGGGATTCCTAATGAAAACGTCCTCCGGTTTTCGTAGTCTCATTTGACAGGGCCAATTCACTTAGTGAGAAAGGAAGGGGTAGGAGGGGCTTTTGATAGCACAATCAGACATAAAGCGGCCTTTTTCGCCTACTGCCGATTCACCCCGACTGTTTCATCTATTGGGTTGGTCACTTTAGAGGGCAATATTACTACGCCATGTGCCGTCCCTATGTGATGCGCCATTCCTGTTCCCTATCGAAATTTTTAGTTCATTCTTGGATTTGGGCTATTTCTTTACGAACCGGTTTTCCTTAAAGGGCCATTCCACTCCCTAAAACATTAGCCCCTCACCCCAACTACTGCCCCACCATGTAGTGTATGTTTAAATCCTTACCCCTCACATCCCAGCTCCATATGTTTCTCCCAGTAGTCCCCCCAAAGTCCCCAAACTGACCACCAGAGGCTAGCAGGTCCAGATAGGACACTGCCTGCTACCTGGCCTCCGGAGATCATTGGTGCCTCGTGCGTACTGCAGCCCTTCTCCCCCCCTCCCTCCCCCTCCCTCCCAGTCTGCTATCCTCCCCCTAAGCGTTTAACCCCTTTAACACAGCCTTCCCCCCCATGTCCCCCAGCCCCACCCGCATATTTTTTATTTTTATAAAGCTCCCCATGTTGTTTACTTCCTCCCGATTTCCTACGCGGAAGTGAGCTGCGGCAGCCCGTTCCGTGATTGGCTGCCGTTCAGCCAATCACAACGCGGCTTAGCCGGTCCCCCGCCCCTCTGCTTGCATTTCCCTCGCAAGCAGAGGGCCGGGAGCGCAGCGAAAGGCAAGAGGGGAGGTAAGTGAGTTTGGGGGGCTTCCTGAAATTAAAATTACTCGTTGGGGCTGGGGTACATGGAGGGAACCCATATAAAATTTTACTTTTCAGGTGAAACAATAGCTTTAAAGGTTTTGCATTACCTGAGGACTTCTTGTTTGTTGCCCGCGCCTAACTCTACCTATATTGTTTCTTTCCTGTTAAATTCTTTTTCGTTTTTTGATGCACAGTTCGGGGTGCCCCTTTCAGAGAAAAAACCGTAGTCCAGACAGTGCTGTCTTTCCTGGTATGATATAGCTTCAGTTAAGATGAGTGTAGTCCAGCAGTAAAAATCCAGGGTAAGCTAGAACGCAATTTCGATGTTCCTGCAGTTTAAAAAGGTTACACTAAAGCAGTGGCAATCGGTGGTTGGGATCATTGATTTTTTTGCGTGTATGGTCATGCCAATGGGAAAGGGTTTTCTCCAGGAGACTATCACTAGCCACTCGGGGGGTGCCCTGCTGCCCACCATCAGTACGGTCACTGGGAGCGCGTACGACCTGAATGGTGTGGCATACTTTTCTAACAAATTACAATGGGCAGCGTGTTTCAGGAGCAATGAGGAAAGCATGCCGACTACAGCTTTACACGGATGTCACATGCTCAGTAGGTTTTGGGGCAATCCTGGGCCCTCATTGGTTCCTGCCAGTGGCCCACCTCCTGGGGAAAAGGGGTCTCTGCAAAACCTCACCTCCTTTAACTTTTCCCCATTGTGTGGCAATAGAAGCTCTGGGGCGAAAAAAAAATTCAGACAAAAAATCAGATTCTGGGACGGCAATGAAGTGTGGTTTTTAAGCATCACCAACTAACCAGTTCTTCCCTCCAGTGCTAGCGCGGCTTGGTATTTAGTTTTAAAATGTTTGGATGTAATGTGTCATTTAGAGCCAAACATGTACCTGGTTATTCTTAATTGTGGTTGCGGATGCTTATCCTCGTTTCCAGTGGGAAGAATTTCAACGCATGCCCCAGAAGGCCAACCAGATAGGTTCAGAGATGCCCGGACTTCCTGTGGGGTTGGATACGCAGCTGATGCAGCTGGTACAATCTTCCTTCGCCCCTTCTACTTGGGGCTCGTCACGGTAAGGCCTGGTCTGAAATGGTTGACAATTTGCAATGGAAAGGGATGTCTATACTAACTCCTCATGATAGATTGCATAACTCTCTTAGATTATTTAGACACCTTAGAATCGACAGGTTCCTCGTGTTTGGTAGCCAGCGAGAAATTGCATGGTTGTCCTCCTTTCAGGTTGCTGTGTTGGAAGGACATCACACCAAGGAATTTATAGTAAAATCTATATTAAAGGCTGAGAAAAGAACAAAGTAGCCAACTGTGCCAAGAGACCTATAAATTTTAACTTACTGTTAAGCTTTTTGGAAAAGTTGCGTGTTTGTGTGCGACTCGGAGTATGAGCTCAACTATTTGAAGCCAGTTTTAACGCTGGCATTCGTTGGAGCCACGAGAGTGGGGGAGCGGGTTCGGCCAGTTCAAAAAAGGCCTGGGGGTTTATTGGCTGATGATTTATTTATAATATCGCAATCCTCGGTGAGGGTCCCAGGATAAAGAATCTAACACTGACCCCTTTGGTGGTGGGCAACTGTTTTTCTATATTCCCGTTCAAGTCCAATTGGTGCCATTCAAGCTATGCTAGATTTGCGGACATTAGGTCCTCCTTCTGTTTCTTCCGTCCTAGAATTGTCTTCCCTTATCTCGATATCACTTTGAGGCGATAATTGCGCAAAGCTTTAGGTTCCCTGGGTTTTACAACCAAAAAAGATTGTGGGAACGCAACTCCTTAGAAGAGGAGCTGCAACGAAGCTCATGTTGGGTGGGTTTCTCAGAATATAAGGGTTGCGAGGCTAGGACGGTGTAGCTCTAATTGCGTAGCGAGGTATATCCCCTGAACTAGGTCTTGATTAATTTCTATTCCAGGTGGTTCGCCAACCGTGTTGGCTGGTGGGGCCACTCCTCCTATTCTGGGCGGGGCGCAACGGCTGAGACACGACCCGAGGAGCGGAACTGGTATTTCAGACAGACGGCTTCACTTTTTTGGAAGGGATTAGGGGTTTTAGTTTTGGGAGCCAGGTCCTCTCACAAAACCTCACTCTCCTTGAACTTTTCCCCATTGTGGTGGCAATAGGCTATGGTGGCGAAAAAATCAGAACAAAAAAGATCAGATTCTGGACTGACAATTGAGAGTGTTGTTTTATGCGATCAACCACTTCACCAGTTCTTCCCTACCAGTGCTAGCGCGCTTAGGTATTTTAGTTTTTAAAATGTTTGGATGTTAATGTGTCTTTAGACACATACATCATGAGAGTTAGAGTCCTATAAAACTCTCATGATAGATTGCATACTCTCTTAGATATTTATAACACCTGAGATCGGCAGGTTCCTCGGGTTTGGTATCCCAGCGGAGAATGGCAGGTTTTGTCCTTCCTGTTCAGGTTGCTGGGTTGGAGGACACCCAAGGAATTTATAGTAAATCTATATTAAAGGGCTGGAGAAAAGAACAGTAGCCACTGTGCCAAGTAGACCTATAAATTTTTAAACTTACGGTTAAGCGGTTGGAAAAGTTTTGAGTGTTTGTGTGCGACTCGGAGTATTAGGCTAAACTATTGGAAGCCAGTTTTTACATCTGGCATTCTTTGTGAGCCATGAGAGTGGGAGAGCTAGTTTTTCGGCCAGTTCAAAAAGGCCTGGGGGTTTATTGGCTGATTATGTATTTATATCGCAATCAATCGGTGATGGTCAGGATAAAGACATCTAAAACTGACCCCTTTGGTGTGGGCAACTGGTTTCATATCCCCGTTAAAGTCCAATTGGGTGGTGGCCCGTCAAAGCTATTGCTAGATTTGCGGACATTAGGTCCTTTCTGTGTCATTCCTGGCCCATCGAATTGTCTTCCCTTCTCTCGATATCAATTTGAGGGCGATATTTGCGGCAAAGCTTTCGGTTCCCTGGGTTTACAACCAAAGAATGGGGGGGGGTAACTGGCACTCCTTAGAATAGATCTGCAACAGAATCTCATCGTTGGTTTTCTCAGACGATAGTGTGCGCAGGCTAGCCGGGGTAGATCTAATTCGTAGCGAGGTATATTTCGCCCTGAACTATTTTTTATTGATTGAATTTTCTATTCCAGTGTTCCCACCCGTGGTTGGCTGGTGGGGAATCCTACCTATTCTGGGCGGGGCGCAACGAGCTTAAGATACGACCCCGGAGGAAGGCACTGGGATTTTCAGACGGCGTCACTTTTTTTGGAAGGGGATTAGGGGTTTAGTTTGGAAGCCAGGTCCTACTAACTAGAAGGTCGTGAATATCAGCATAGCGGACTCTGGGCCCCACGGTTTAGTGATTCACAGCGGCTGGATTTTACCTCTGTAGAAACCCGTTTGTCAACCTCCTATTTCTAATGAAGGCTGATTTACAACGTTTTCTCATCTTTTTAGAAACTGATGTAGTCTGGTCAGAGGTTCGTTCCAGGTGCATTGGAAAGGGGCGAAAGATCCAGGATCGTTGAAAATCCAGGAGAGTTCTCAACACTAGCACATCCAGATTCGTGAGAGCCCCAGGGGGTGTGGGTAATCAGGCCATCGCCAGTTGTGGAGGGCGATAATAGGTCCTTGATGAGGCCATGTTGAGCCGTTACATGCCCTCTGGGGATCCAGAGTCGCTTGGCACTAGCAATGGCTACGTCTAGTTGGGGGTTTTTACATATAATTAAAGACATTTATACTCCCTCACGTCCTCGCTCCTCTTCCTCTCATATCTGCATATACCCAGGGTAGGACCTAAAATCGCTAAGGCTCACCTGGGTTCTTTTCCTCTAACTCCTGCACTACTTTACTTACTCCAAATCTGCTTCGCCGATCGCTCCGTTCCTCCGCTCGCCTGCTTCAATGACAGATCGCGAGCAGCCAATAGGAGAGACGCGCTGCAAGGAGGCGTGTCTTCCAATTGGCTGCCTCGCGACGGTCCACGACAGTAGAGAGAGGTGGAACAGTCTGGATCGCCGACGCAGATTTGCGGTAAGTAGTGCAGAGTTAAGAAGAACCCAGGGTGATGACTTAGCGATTTTAGTCCTCACCCTGGTCCTATGCTGTCAGTGGGATCGGGGAAAAGGTGATTATCATTGTCCTTTAAATGCAAGGATGCAATTATAATTTGGCTAATACATATTAAATATAATGTGTCAATAAAGCTTGCCATTTATTTCACCCAACATATTGTCGGCCTGTGTCTTTACTTAATATAATTTTTCTGGTAAAGAAAAAAGTTTAAGTAGTTTTTAGCAACCGAGTATCAGCAGCAAGGTCTGGTAGCTCCGACCCGAGTTGGGGGGCCAGCGTCTGAACCTGCCGGTGCCGCCCCTCGAGGATGCTGGGGTGGTCGTTTGGCGGGTATCTCCCCTCCTTCCGCCTCCTGTGTTGGCATGCTGGCGCGGCCGAGCGCGTGACGCATTACCCCGTCATGGCGCGCTCGCGGATTTGCCCGGCAAGGTTCTCGCGAGAGCCGGGAGAAATGGCGCGAGCGGTGACGTCGGCGCTGACGTCACCGGGAACTATAAAGGGGCGGGCACGAAGAGTGCGGGCGCCATTTGGTGTGTAACTTGCTCGCGGAGGAGAACTTCCCCACCCTCCCTCCCTATTTATATGAGTGATTTATGGTTGAAAAAAGGGGTAAAAAGTTTGTTGGAGTCACACAGCGGTGGGGGCATCTTTGCAAGAGGTTATGTTTGAGCCGTTACATGCCCCTCTGGGGATCCCCGAGCTTGGCATCTAGGCAATGGCTGACGGCTTAGTTGGGGGTTTTACATATAATTAAATGCAAGTATGCAAATATAATTTGGCAATTAATTGATCACATGATTTTTATACTGTGTCAATAAAGCTGTGGCCATTTATTTCACAAAAAGTGTCTGCCTGTTCTTTACATGTCTATAATTTTTGGCTTTTTGGGGGGCGGTAAAAGACCAAGTTTTAAGTTAGTTTTAGGCAACCGAGGTATCAGCACGCAGTCTTGAGAACATGCTAGTGTAGCCTAGCCCTGTATGGTATCTATCTGACCAGTAAATGCTGCAGTACTGACCAGTAATATTGAGCATTTTAGTTTAATCTGGGCAGGTGAACTAAAATCTGAATGTAAGAATAACTTTTTATAATACAGCAAGTCTCTGTATTTTTCAATGGAGAGCTGCAGTGGTCGAGAATCCTTATTAGAATCACTCCTGTGTTCACTAAGTGACTGTTCAATTAGTAGTGGCCACTGCAGCTCTCCATTCCAATATAACAAAAATCATTATCCCTACCTCTTATCCAGCCACCCCGGATTGAACATTCACAAAAACACAAATCCAAGAGTCTGGACAGGAAACGGATCACAGCCTTGTATACACGGCACAGACACCTGGCTCGCATGCGCATTACCATCCATTACGGCACATGAGGAAATCAATACCAAGTACGGACGGGCACGCTCGGAGCAGGCCGGCCCGCGCACCGCACGCATTATGCAAACAAAAAAGGGCGCGAGCAATGGAATAACCAAAATTAACAACGGGTATAAAGCCTATAAACTAAAAACAAGTGAAATAACCTAAACAATATCCTGACAATTACTACATATAATTATAAATATATCTAAGATAAAATTTAAATAATATTAAAATGTTAACATGTTTTTTTAATGTTATTATAAAAAAAGAAAAAAACATTACATGCAACATGCAATTGAAAAACTAAACAAACTTTGAAAATAAAAATTAAATAAAATTCTTTCACCAGCTATTATCACTGTACTATTTAAAATAAAACTGTTGTATTATAAGAAATACTTCCGCCCTAACAGTTAATATCGCTTATTCTGCCACCCTCGGAGTTCCCTAACCTGTATAATATGTCAGGGACTCCTCAGTGGCGTAATAGCCTTATTTACCTGTAAGGTGCGGCATTTCCTTATATATCCATAAGTGTGATAATTTTATAATGGGAGCTGCAGTGTTATTATCCTTATATAATCACTCACGATGTCACTAACTGTCCTCATCTGTTATATTTCTTATATCCCACTGCTCCGCCCATCCCAGTTTTTTCATGCCTGGACATGACTCCAGCCATTTTTTCAGTGTTAAAATTCCTACCGAACCTGCTGGAGCTGCGTCCTGTCCTTCTAACCAATGAACTCTCTCCTCCTCCCTCCCCAAAGATTTGTTTTAAAATTTAACCCGTCAATAGATGCTGCTTGGAAGTTCCTTCTACTGGTTTATTTACCAAAATGTAGCTTGGGGGTTTAAATTATAGGGCATATCCACGCTTATTAAAAACTTTTCATGTAAATATTCTCCCTGGCCTTCCCCCCCAGCCCAACCGCTATAGTTTTAATATCAGAAATTGCCCCAAAATATTACTTACCTTCCCTCGTTCCTCCGCCGCACTGCCAGGCCCTCTGCTTGCTGAATGCAAGCAATGGGCGGGACCGGCATCGCGTCTGTGGATCACGGACACGGCTGCCGGGAGTTTCAGTGGCGGCTGAGAAAGAGGGATGGTATAATGTTTGGGCACAGTCTGATATAAAACTATCTCGGTGGGGATGGGGAACAGGAGACTATTATATAGAAAGGTTTTTTTTACCTAGGGGTAGGGAATCTAATTTTGGGAGGGAGGGGAAGGGAGGGAGAAGGTCTGGCGTGCGCATCCAAACTTCTCCCGGAGGGAAGACAGGAGGCATGGTCGCTATATGTCAGCAGAAGAAACCAATGGGAGCTTGGGATTGAGGTAAGGATTAAACTACACTACACATGGGCCAGTATTGGGGGGATTATAATTTTGGGGGGGACTTGCCCTTAAGGTGGAATAGGGACAAGGCTATAATTTAAAATGTGAATGGGGGAAGGAATCATATATCTTATGGTATTAAGAATTTATAATTAAGGATATAACGCCACCTCGGAATTCCCTGCCCTGAATAAAGCCACTCCGCCTGTATCTTTCATTGTCATTAAGATGTCACTAGTAACTATATAACATTTACCATTTCACCAATGACAAAAAATATCAATGCTTCAAATAAACCCAACACAAAAGTGCGTGATTTGAACTCAACACACTGGTAGATTTATATTTTGGTGGCGATGTGCCTAAAAGCTGTACTTTTACTAGAGGTTCTGTAAAAAAAATATGTAGAAGTGATTCTTGCAGCATTAGTCTCCAGAATGTTAAAAAACTAACTCCAGCACTCCCAAACCACAGAGGAAAGCCAGAAATGCTGATCCATTCCCTAAAATGAATTGCCTTAATTGCTTATTCTATAGTTTACCTGTGGACCATACTGGGTGTAGAGGGGAATTTTAGGCTGCTATACACAGACAACTCCAGCCCCCTGACGTATAACTACACACTGGTCAGAAACATCAATCCCTGGTGAAATGTAATTTGTTCCCACATGGAAATGTTCTTGTAACTGGGAGCATCTGGCACTCTGCCAGCGATCGGTGGTTTGTCTTTCTACAAGGAGTTAGAATTCAAGTGATTTAAGGCAAGTAAAACGCTCAAATAGAATGCAGAATTTGGTATGGGAGGTGTCCATTTAAGCAGGATTTCACACAGATGCTTTTTATTAGGGGAATTTATAACAATCCTACATACAGTATGATGATACACTAATTATAACAATCAGTAATCCGTACATTAAATCAATGATACATATTATAACAATGAGTATTGTACAGTAATCAATGATACAATATTATAACAATGAGTTTGTACGTAATCAATGATACAATATTTAACACTGAGTATTGTACCAGTAATCAATGATACGAATATTATAACATGAGTCCGTACAGTAATCAATGGGATCACTATTTATAACAATAAGTATCGTACAGCCATAAATGATCCAATAATTATACCAATCAGTATCGTACAGGAATCATGATACATATTATAACAATGAGTTATCGTACAGTAATCAATGATACATATTATAACAATCAGTACGTACAGTAATCATGATACATATTATAGACAATCAGTTCGTACAGTATCAATTATACAATATTATAACAATCAGTATCGTATACAGTATCAATATACAATATTATAACAATCAGTACGTAAGTAATCCAATGATTACAATATTATAACAATCAGCATCTCGTAACACAAATCATGATACAATATATTAAATAACAATCAATATCGTACAGTATCAATGATACAAATTATAACAATCAGTATCGCGTACAGTAATCAGATACAATATTATAACCAATCATATCGTACATAATCATGATACATATTATAGACTCATATCGTACATAATCCATGATACAAATATTATAACAATGAGTATCGTACAGTAATCATGAACAATATTATACATTCCGTAATCGGACAGTAATCAAATGATACAGTATTATAACATTCGTTCGACAGTAATCATGATACATGTATTATAACAATCAGTATCGCACAGTAATCATGATACAGTAATTATAACAATGAGTATCGTAACAGTAACATGATACAGTATTAGAAATCAAGTATCGTACGTACCAATGATACAGTATGATAACATGAGTCTCGTAACAGTAACATGATACAGTAATTTATAACAATCAGTATAGTACACGTATCAAATGATACCATATATAAACAATCAGTATGAGTACAGTAATCAATGATATAGTAATATACAATCAGTATAGTACAGTAATCAATTCTACAGTATTATATATACAATCATATATACACGTATCATGATACGTTTATAACAATCAGTATAGTAAGTAACTCAATGATACCATATTATACAATCAGTATAGTACAGTAATCAATGATACGTAATTCACAATCAGTATAGTAAGTATCAATGATACATTATTATAACAATCAGTATAGTACAGTAATCAATGATACAGTATTATAAAACAATCATTATAGTAACCGTAATCAATGATCAGTATTATAACAATCAGTATGTACCAGTAAATCAATGATACCATACTTATAACTCAGTATAGTAAGTAAAATCAATGAGACAATATTTAAAGAGACCAATCAGTATAGTACCGTATCAATGCACATATTATACCATCAGTATAGTAACAGTATAAATGCTACATTATTTTATAACAATCCGTTATAGTCACAGTAATCAATGAGCCAGTATTATAACAATCAGTATAGTACAGTATCAATGATTACAGTAATTATAACCAATCAGTATAGTACATTAATCAATGCTACAGTATTATAACAATCATATAGTACAGGAATCAAGATACAGTAGTATACATCAGTAGAGTATACTCAAGTATACAGTATTATAATCATCAGTATAGTACAGTAATCATTAACAGTATTATAACATCAGTATATACAGTAATCCAATGATAGCAGTATGATAACAATCAGTATAGTACAGTAATCAATGATACGTATTATAACAATCAGTAAGTACATTAAACAATGTAATACAGTATTAATCAACAATCAGTAATAGTACACGTAATCATGAACAGTATTAATAACAATCAGTCTAGTACAGTAATCATATACAGTATTTATAAAATCAGTATAGTCAGAATCAATATAAGTATTATATAACAATCAGTATAGGCACAGTAATCAATGATACAATATTATAACATCATAATATACAGTAATCAATATACAATATTATAACAATCAGTATGTAAAACGTAATCACTGCTAACTATGAAACCATCAGTATATACGTAATCAATGATACAGTATTATAACAATCATTATAGTACAGTAATCAATGATACAGTTATTATAACAATCTATAGTACATAATCAATGATACAGTAATTATAACAATCAGTAGGGTCCAGTCATCATGATACAGTAATTATAACATCAGTATCGTACCGTATCAATGATACAGTATTATCACAATCCTTATATAACATAATCAATAATACAATATTCTACCCATCAGTACTTACATAATCTTAACAGTAGTATAACAATCATTAGTAAACAGTAATCATGATACAGTAGTATAACAATCAGTATAGTACAGTAATCAAGGAACAGTATTAAACAAGCAGTATAGTCAGTAATCAAATGATACAATCTTATAACAATCAGTATCGTACAGAAATCAATGATACAGTATTATAACAATCAGTAGAGAAAGTAATCAATTATCCAGTATTATAACATCAGTTAGTACAGTACTCAAATGAAAGTATTATAACAATCAGTATCGTACAGTAATCCATGATACATATAAACAATCAGTAATAGTACAGTGAATCAATATACCGTATTATACAATCAGTATCGTACAGTATCAATGAATACAGTATATAAACAATCCAGTATAGTCAGTAAGCAATGATACAATATTATACCAATAAGTATCGTACAGTAATCCATGATACAAGTATTTTATAAGCAATCAGTATGTACAGTAATCAAATGATACCATATTATAACAATCAGTATCGTCCAGTAATCAATGATACAGTATTTCTACATCATATGTACGTAATCAATGATACAGTATATAACAACTCAGAATAGTACTAACAGAATAATTTATAACAATATATAGTATAAATATAATCAGTTATATATAAACATACCAGTATAGTAAACAGTAATAAGAAACAGTAAAAAATCAGTATAGTACAGTTAAATCAATGATACAGAGTATAACACACTCAGTATAGTACCGTCATAATCAAATGAACAGTATAATAACAATCAGTATAGTTCAGAATCAATGATACAGTAGTATAACAATCAGTTATAGTACAAGTAATCAATGATATACAGTAGTTATACAATCAGTATCAGTACAGTAATCAATGATACAGTATATACAATCAGTAAGTACAGTAATCAATGATACAGTAATTATAAAGAGTATGTACAGTATCCAATGTACATAACAGTATATAAATCAATGATACAGTATTATAACAATCAGTAATAGTAACATAACCAATGATACAGTATTATAACAATCAGTATCGTACAGTATCAAATGATACAGTAATTTATAACAATCAAGCTATTAGTAGTAATCAAGATATAGTATTATAACAATCAGATAGTACAGTACATCCATGACAGTATTAACAATGCAGTATAGTACAGTAATCAAGTGAACAGTAGTTATAACATTCAGTATCGACGTAATCAATGATACAGTTTTAACACAATCAGTATTAGTACAGTAATCAGGAAACATATTATAACACACAGTATAGTACAGGAATCAATGATACAAATTAGTAACATACATATAGTAGTAATCATGAACAGTATTATAACATCAGTATCTACAGAAATTCAAGTGAACGTATTAAACAATCAGTATAGTAGTAATCAAGATTACAGTATTATACAATCAGTATCGTACAGAAAATCAATGATACAGATTATAACAATCAGTATAGTGCAGTATCAATGATACAGTATTATAAACAATCAGATATGTTTTTTGACAGTTATATATAATAGTTACATCTATAATACAGTTAATCAATGATACATATTATAACATCATTATAGTACGTAATCAAGTACATATTATAACACGATTATAGTACAGTAATCCAATGATACAGTATTATAAACAATCAGTATAGTACAGTAATCAATTGAATACAGTATTATAACTCATGTCGTAATCAGTCATTTAACAAGAGTAATACAGTATAGATAAGTATTATAACAATAGTATTTACAGTAATCAATGATACAGTTATTATACATCAGTATAGGAACAGTAATAACAATGATACAGTATTATAACAATCAGATAGTAAGTAATCAATGATACAGTTTATAACAATCATTATTTAGTACGTAATCAATGTCTACCAGTATATAACAAATATAGTAAGTACAGTAATCAAATGATACATTATTAAGAACAATCAAATAGTACAGTATCAATGATACAATATTATAACAATGAGTATATGTACAGTAATTCATATGTAGATACATAGTATACAATACATAACATATCAGTATAGTCGATTAGTATAGTACAGTAATCAAGATTCAGTATTAAACAATGATTATACGTAAGAGTAATGCATGGATTACAGTATTATAACATCAGTATAGTGCAGTAATCATGCATACATATTTATACAATCGTATGATACGTAATCAATGATAGCAATTTATAACATCAGTATAGTAACAGTAGATCAATGATATACAGTATGATACACAAATCAGTATAGTACAGTAATCAATGATACAGTATGTATACAATCAAAGTAAATCGAAAATCGTATAGTACATAATCAATGATACAGTCTGTATAAACAAAGATTAGTAGTAATCAAATTATACGTATATGAACACATCAGTATAGTACAGTAAGCAATGATAACGTGTATTATAACAATCAGTTAGTAATCAATTATACAGTATTGATAACCAAGTAGTATAACATGAACAGTATAACAATAGTTATACAGTAATCAAGTGAACATATTATAACAATCAGTATCTACAGAATCCATGATACTATGATAACAATCAGATATGCTCGTAATCAATGATACAGTATTATAACATCAGATATACAGGACTCAATTGATACAGGTTTATACAATCAGTATAGTACTAATCAATGATACAGTATTATAACAATCTATAGTACAGTTAATAAGTACAGTTTAAATCATAGACAGTAATCAATTACTTATTATAACAATCAGTATCTACAGTAATTCAATGATACAGTATTATAACAATAGTGAAGCAGTACTCAATGTTTACAGTAGTATAAACAATCGTAGTATAGTAGTAATCAATGATACAGTATTATAACAATCAGTATAGTACAGAATTCACAATGTACAGTATTATAACAATCAGATCTAGTCAGTAATGCATGATAACAGTATATTATACAATGAGTATAGTACAGTAATCAATGATACAGTATGTATAACAATCAGTATAGTACAGTAAGTCATGTGATACAATATTATAACAATGGAGTATATTACATAATCAATTGATAAAAAACAAAACAAAAAAAAGTATTATAACACGAGGTATAGTACAGTAATCAATGAGACAGTATTATAACACATCAGTATAGTACAGTAATAAATGATAATATTATACATGAGTTGTATCAGCAATCAATGAACTCAGTATTATAACAATCAGTATAGTACGTAATCAATGATACAAGTATAACAATGAGTATATTCACGTAATCAATGATTACAGTATTATACAACAGAATTACAGTAATCATGTACAGTATATACTATGCATATAGGAACAGTATTATCACAATCGTATAAGTACAGTATCAATTATACAGTATTAAAACAGTAGTACAGTAATCAATGTACAGTTATATACAATGATACAGTTAATCATATACAGTATATACAATGAGATTGGTACGTAATCAATGATTACAGTCATTAAACAATCAGTATAGTACAGTAATCATTGATACAGTATTTATAACCAATGAGTATATACAGTAATCAACTGAATCAGGATTATAAACAATGATATAGTACAGTTAATCAATGATACAGATTATAACAATCAGTATAGTACAGGAATCAATGAACCGTATGTAACAATCAGTAAGTCGAGTAATCATATAACAATATTTATACAATGATATTGTACAGTAATCAATGATACAGTATTATAAAATGAGTATAGTACAGTATCAATGATCATCAGAGTAGAACATCGGAGTTAGTTACAGTAATCAATGATTACATATATAACATGAGTATAGTACCAGTAATCAATGATACAGATTATAACAAATGAGTATAGTCAGTAACTCAATGCATTACAGTATATAACAATCAGTATAGTATGTTAGAATAAATGATACATTATTATAACAATAGTATATCCAGTAATCATGATACAGTATTATAACAATCAGTATAGTAACAGTAATCAATGATACAGTATTATAAACAAATCAGTATAGTACGAATCAAATGATACAGTATATAACATAACTAAGTAACAGTAATCATGATACAGTATTATAAACAATCATTAGTTAGCAGTATCAATGATACAGTATTATACATCATTATAGTACAGTAATCAATGATACAGTATTAAGAACAATCAGATCGTACGTAATCAATGATACGTATTATATAAAATTCGTATAGTACAGTAATCATGAAAACAGTATTAATAAACAATCAGATAGGTACACAGTAATCCAATGTTTTTGTAAAAACCGGTATTTATAACAATCCAGGATAGTACAGTAATCAATGCTAACGTATTAACCAATAGGCAACGGACCATTATACTATGATTCTTGGGAAAAATCACCTTATTTACAGCAAGCAACCAATTCCTTATTTGGGATTCCCTGAGTTATCATAGGAGGGAGCCTAGGACTATAATCAGTTGTGCTATGAGGAGCCGGTCGCTCCAATGCTAACATTCCTTGCTTCATATTGGTGCTCACCCCCAGCAAATACAGTAGTTAAACAGATCATTAAAGCCAAGCGACAAAAAAATTTCATTGTACCATCCTTCATATTATTGAATCGAGTTAAAACAGAGTTTTTTTTTACTTCCACGCCCCACCCAATGTATAACCGTGCCGTTCCAATCTCTTCTCTTTTAATCTTCCTATTTTAGTATCTCCCTTTAATTTTCAATCACCATTCATTTTTTCAGATTTAGGACTTTTTTACACATAGACTGTTAGACATTGATCAAACACATTGATCACACGATTACCTGTCTCTTGATTGCATTCAGCTGTCACAGCCAAATCAGCGCTGATTACCTTTCTCTTGATTGCATTCAGCTTCACAGGCCAAAACCAGCGCTGATACCTGCCTCTTGATGCATTCGCGTCACAGGCCAAATCAGCGCTGATTAGCTGTCTCTTGATTGCATTCAGCTGTCACAGGCCAAATCAGTGCTGATTACCTGCCTCTTGATTGCATTCAGCTGTCACAGGCCAAATCAGCGCTGCTTACCTGTCTCTTGATTCATTCAGCGGTCACAGGCCAAATCAGCGCTGATTCCAGCCCATGATTGCATTCAGCTGTCACGGTTCAAATCAGCGCTGATTACAGCCTCTTTATTGCATTCAGCACTTGCCCTCTGGCATTACTAGGCAGTAAAATTTATAGGTACCGTCGGTTGGCAAATTACAAACGGCCCACCATGTTCAAATGAACAAGCTGTTCCCCCTATAAGAACCAACCCAAGCTATTGTAATTGGATCTGTAATGGATGTTCCGGAGGACCTGCAGCGTATGCAGGTGATATTGAACTATACATACATGTAGTTAGGACATTGCAATTATTGGGAATCTCATCAAAGGGATTTCAAATGGAAACACCCACAATATTCTCACCGCAACATAGTTTGTGTTGATTCAGCGGAGACCAAGGGGGCTTTGTCCCATATAGAAACCTGATAAAAATGATTCTTTTTATAATAAATGGGAGGAGCAATATGTCAGTTAGAGAGAATGAAATGGTTCCCATCCTGTAACAACATCCAATCCTCTACATTCATTGTAAACATATTCATATGGAAATTTGGGGAAATAGATAAGCAATTATTTAATTCCTTCCACACCTGGCATGTTAGGTCATGTAATGGAAAGCGGTACAACAACAATCAGGGTTCTTCAATAAAAGTTCTTATCGTTTAAAAAGGTGCTAAGTTTGCCCCACCAATCAGATCTTATTAACATTGAAGCTAACATCGATTGGTTGGGCAAAATGAGCACCATTTTAAACGATATGAACTTTTATTGAATAACCCTTATATCAGCAACCACCTATTACAGAAAATATTATCCCATAAAACCTATGGGGTTGCATTTGTCCCAGATATTTTTAAAACAAAAAAACACCACGCTGGTTACAACAATATATGTTGTTGACAAAAAGAATTCAGTGGTGAACAAAAACCACACTGTGACAACAAAACACATTTAGTCGATCAAAAAAAAACAACACATATAGTCACCACAAAAATAAAATTTGGTGCAACAAATTTTTTATTCAACCAAAACAATTCTGTGATATGAAACTTACATTTAGTCAACAAAAAACAACCGTAGCACACCAAATATATATTTTGATGACCAAAATCTATTTGCTAAAACCAAATATACAGCAGATTGAAACAGAATATTTTTTGTATACAAAAAGTGGTGAGAGGTAAAAAATCATCATGCTGGCAAATAGAACATTTGTAGACCAAAAACATCTTGTAAGCACAAGTGTATGTTTGTAATAACACAAAATGCAATAACGAAAAACAAGCATACTTTTTATCGTAAAAATGCAATTTTGTGCACCAAGATTTAGTGTTTGTACTGGTATGGAATATGGCAATAAAAATGGTAAATGGCAAGCTTCTCTTTAACCTTTATAAAAAATATATAAACTGGTAAATTGTTGCCTTCCCTTTAAAGGACAATTATACTCAACTCCCCCTCGTTCCTTTTCCCCCCCACTCCCTCAAAGTACCCAGGGTGAGTCCTCACCTCTGGGGAACTTTACAAAATCTTGAAGTACTTACTTGTAATCTCCCTCGTTGCTCTGGTCGATCCTCCCCATTGGCACTTGAGTGACAGGTCGCGAGGCAGCCAATGGGAATACGCGCTCTGCAAAGGAGGCGTGTCTTCCATTGGCTGCCTCCGGATGTCACTGACAGTGCCAGTGGGGGATCTGACCGGAGCGACGAGGGAGATTACAAGTAAGTACTTCAAGACTTTTGTAAAGTACCCAGAGGTACTTTGCAGGAATGGATTGGGGGAAATGGTAAGTATAATGTCCTTTAATCCCTTCAGAATGTACTTGAATGACTCTCTTGCCCATAATATATTCCCCTTTAAACTTTAACAAGTAATATACGGTATAGACATAACACTGTTTAGACATATATTGTATTCAGTACAGGTGTGTGCCGTGCTATTTATTTGTAGTAACCAATCAGAGTGTGCTTTTTACTAAGACACTGCAGTTAGATAACATCTGATGGCTAAGCAGCACAGGTTTATTGCATCAGACCCTATATAATTTTCACGGTTCTTCCAATTAAAAGAGAAATGAAAGAGAATTGGGGATAAAGAGCATCACCATTTCATTTGGGAACAGACTATCCAATATTTCTGGGCTACTGACATCTCAGTATATCGGTTGGATTTATATTGGATTAGACTGCACAAGGAATCCTCAGCGTGACTACTTTTCCTCGACCGACAGTGCTTCGTGCTGGCAGTACCGGTCCGCTAGTGTCGAATGTACATCAGGACAAAGGATCCCATCGACGCAATGAACACCTACAGATCAGTGATTAATACAGGAGAGTGTGGTGGGTTTCACCAATTCAGGGTAAAAAATCTCCTCAGGGACCAGAACCACTGACAAAATCTACATGAAATCTACATGACAAAATTAGAAACGCGACGCAGGCTGCATTGATTTCAGTGTTACCATACAGCAGTATTCCAATGGCACCGCAAGCATGCAGATTTCTAAATGTTTGTTTCTAAAGGAAAGGTAACAATCCTAATGTCATTGGCACTTTTGCAAATGGACTTCTGGTCACAGTGTGGCAAGGCCACAGCATTTATCTCTCATACATCTAACGTTCCACTTTAAATAGGGACACTATTACGAATCCATTGTACAGAGCTGTGCTAGATCAGGGTCACTGTTGTATCCTCCCATCCTTGCAGCTCTTGCATAATGTGGTCTCTATAAGTGTAGCTATAGGGGAATGCTGGAGGTAGATACTTGCATTAGTGCCCCTCTGCAGGAGTGTACAGGGTCCTTAGCCCTGGCTGAGAAGCAACGTGACAGTTTAAGTCCGCCGCAACTTTCAACACTGGAGGATACACAGTTTCAGGAGTCTGAATCTGAATCTTTGCTATTAATATTATGTTTCTCTTATTTAAGGATTCGTACCTTTAAATGATGTCTCTGTGCACTTCCTAGTGGTAGAACAACTATAATTACCCATAATACCTTTCTTTTTGCATCAGAAAAATGCTGCACTTCTAGCACTCTCCCTCCCAGTCATGTAGGTTTATTGGTTTAATTACCTGTCGATGCAGTGCAAGGAAAATTACATTTTTGAAGAGGGATTAACAGTTATAAGTAGGAACCTAACGTTTGTTTCAAGTAGAAAGGGCCGACAGAGGGAGATTAAAACGGTAGATCCATAAAGCAACCCCCGGATCTAACGCTTGTTCAAGTAGAAAGGGCCATAAGGGGAGATTAACAACGGTAGATCAGTAAAGCAACCCCGGACCTACGCTTGTTTCAAGTAGAAAGGGCCGACAGAGGGAGATTAAAACGGTAGATCCGTAAAGCAACCCCAGAACCTAACGCTTGTTTTCAATAGACAGGGCCGACAGAGGGGAGATTAAAACGTAGATCCATAAAGCAACCCCCAGAACCTAACAGTTGTTTCAAGTAGAAAGGGCCGCCAAGGGGAGATTAAAACGGTAGATCAGTAAGCAACCCCCGGAACCTAACGCTGTTTCAAGTAGAAAGGGCCGACAGAGGGGAAGATTAAAACGGTAGATCCATAAAGCAACCCCCAGAACCTAACGGTTGTTTCAAGTAGAAAGGGCCGACAGAGGGGAGATTAAAACGGTAGATCAGTAAAGCAACCCCCGGAACCTAACGCTTGTTTCAAGTAGAAAGGGCCGACAGAGGGGAGATTAAAACGGTAGATCCATAAAGCAACCCCCGGAATCTAACGCTTGTTTTCAAGTAGAAAGGGCCGATAGAGGGGAGATTAAAACTGGTAGATCCATAAGCAACCCCCAGAAACCTAACGGTTGTTTCAAGTAGAAAGGGCCGACAGAGGGGAGATTAAAACGGTAGATGTAAAGCAACCCCCGGAACCTAACGCTTGTTTCAAGAAAGGGCCACAGAGGGAGATTAAACGGTAGATCCATAAGCACCCCCAGAACCTACGGTTGTTAGTAGAAAGGGCCGACAAGAGGGGAGATTAAAACGGTAGATCAGTAAAGCAACCCCCAGAAACCTAACGCTTGTTTCAAGTAGAAAGGGCCGACAGAGGGGAGATTAAAACGGTAGATCGTAACGAACCCAACCCCCGGAACCTAACGCTTGTTTCAAGGTAGAAAGGGCCGACAGAGGGGATATTAAAACGGTAGATCATAAAGCAACCCCCGGAACCTAACGCTTGTTTCAAGTAGAAAGGGCGACAGAGGGAGATTAAAACGGTAGATCAGTAAGCAACCCCCAGAACCACGCTTGTTTCAAGTAGAAAGGCCGACAGAGGGGAGATTAAAACGGTAGATCAGTAAAGCAACCCCCAGAAACTAACGCTTGTTTCAAGTAGAAAGGGCCGACAGGGGAGATTAAAACGGTAGATCCGTAAAGCAACCCCCGGAACCTAACGCTTTTCAGTAGAAAGGGCCGACAGAGGGGAGATTAAAACGGTAGATCAGTAAAGCACCCCCGGAACCTAACGCTTGTTTCAAGTAGAAAGGGCCGACGAGGGGAGATTAAAACGGTAGATCCATAAAGCAACCCCCAGACCTAACGCTTGTTTCAAGAAGAAAGCGGCCGACAGAGGGGAGATTAAAACGGTAGATCAGTAAAGCAAACCCCCGGAACTAACGCTTGTTCAAGTAGAAAGGGCCGACAGAGGGAGATTAAACGGTTAGATCCATAAAGCAACCCCAGAACCTAACGCTTGTTTCAAGTAGAAAGGGCCGACAGAGGGGAGATTAAACGGTAGATCCATAAAGCAACCCCAGAACCTAACGCTTGTTTCAAAGAAGAAAGGGCCGACAGAGGGGAGATTAAAACGGTAGAATCCGTAAGCAAACCCCAGAACCTAACGCTGGTTTCAAGTAGAAAGGGCCGACGAGGGGAGATTAAAACGGTAGATCGTAAAGCAACCCCCAGAACCTAACCTTGTTTCAAGAAGAAAGGGCCGACAGAGGGGAGATTAAAACGGTAGATCAGTAAAGCAACACCCAGAACTACACGCTTGTTTCAAGTAGAAAGGGCCGACAGAGGGGAGATTAAAATGGTGATCCTACTGCAGCCCCCAGTACCAAACGCTTATTTACTTTAGGGCTAGGCCACCACTAATGCACATTTAAGTGCAATCCGATCGTGCTTTTAAAAGTGCACACTAGTGTGGCCAATGATGTGACCAACTGGTGCGCTGCGTTAATCGGAGAGCATGCAATCTGCATTTTTGCACATCGCCTGTGCTCTGATTACGCAACCCTACACAACGCATTCTGCATGGGAGGTGCACGCTTGTGTGTGCGCCTTGTAGTGTAGCTCACTATAGATATATATATTGATCTTACTTAAAGGACAACTACACTGTAAAGACTACCTTTTTAAAAATAAAAAGTACCTGTGGGCAGGGAGGAGGGTTTGAGTATTCCTACCTCCCAATATCATGTATTTAGGAGCACCAGAACATACACTTTTCTCTGACAGATATTGTCCTAGACTGTCCCGTATTAAAGAGTTTTAACATTATAAACACTGTAGTTTTCTTTAATGCCAGAATTATTGGGAAAAGATGTTTGTAATAACAGGGGGTATAGTAATGATATTCTTCATTTTAGTCAAAAAATGTACAGATGAGACTGGATTTGATCAAGCTGTGATTTCTAGTACAGCCAATTACTTATTAACACGTCTCTCCCCTTTGGTGGAAAATGTGTATTTATTTCTACACAGGAAAAATGTTATGGCGTTTGTAAGGTATCAACATCTATAACAGCTTAAGGTTGTGGCTTAAGGGAGAAAAAAGAAGACCCCCACCAGAGATAGAATAAAGAAGAGCCTCTTAAAATAGCATTGCCGAACTAATCCAAGAATAATGAAAGATTTCTCTCTCCCAGCATTCCTAGAAAAGTGGGTGAAGACATACACAGTTTCTCCATTATGTCCTGTAGTCAATACACATGTCCAGAACCTCTGGCACGTAACATGCAATACAGCCTTAAGGTAAAGGTTAAATTAGAAGAATGGCCAATGATTCTGGACAAGGAAATGTTTCGAATTCATGATGCTGGCCGATTACTTTGCTGCCAACAAGGCACGGCAAATTCTCACTGCCCATATGTACCTGTGTATGTTATTTTTTGTGTTCCATCCTTACATTCTCTATGTTGATATCAGTCCTTAGTGCCCTTCGGGTCTCTCCCCAACATGCTCTGTCAAGTACCGTTACTTTTATTTTAATGTATTGCTCACTCGACTGTTCAAGCCTCGGGCCAGATTATCAGGTAAGTAATTCAATAAGGCTCACTGATGCAGCCAAACGCAGACATGATGTAATTAATGGGCATGGTATGTTGCTGCAACTTAAGCTTCTTCACGTGTACGATCGTGGAGCCGACTCGTAATGCACAATGGTTTATCGAACGTCCATTTCGGCCAATTATCATTTAATTCTACGGTCACTCTGTTGGCCTGATCGAACGCTGTTTCATCTGTGCTAGTGCCCACACAAAAAAACGTCTGGTCCAAATCACCACCAACGTATATGTAATACGAGCTCACAGTGTATTGCACACTAGGCATTTTATTATTATTGTTGTGATTTATATAGCGCCAACATCTTCCGTATCGCTTTACAATTACATGTATACATTCACATCAGGCCCTGCCCTGAAAGAGCTTACAATTCGAGAACATTTATTTGACACATACAACCTATCAGTATGTCTTTACGATTTGGGGGAAACCGGAAGCCTGGAGGAAACCACGCAAGCACGGGGAGAACATACAAACTCAGAAGTGTCCAGGGTGGAATGAACTTATGACTTCATTGCTGCAAAGCAACAGTGCTAACCACTGAGCCACCGTGTATGTCCATGTTTGTTTGTAAAATAGCAAGGCTCAAGCCTAGCTCACTCCTTGCATACCAGTCTAAAGCTGGGTACACATGGGCAAAGATGCTTTGCCCCAACGACCATTTGGCACTTTGACCGGTCGGACAGATGAGAGACTGTCGGTCACGGCAAAAGTAGCCCCAGCTGACAGTTCGCCACAACTGTGGGCAACTGTATGTATCAGTCACTGTGGGCAACTTGTACCAGTCCTGTGTGAGTAACTTGTACCAGTTCTGTGTGGACTACAAAGGTATCCTTTACCTTCGACTGAATTCATTCAGGGACGGACTATGGGCAAGCAAGCCAGGGCACTGTGGGCAATTTGATTGTACCAGTCACTGTGAGCACTATGTATGTACCGTTACTGTGGGCAACTTGTATGTAATAAAGTCCGAGCCACTTTTGCTGTTTACCAACAATAGGTAGGTGCAATCCTCCAAACCTCTATTCCTAGGGTTACATAGAACAAAAGTGGAGGAGCACATAACAATTGTGTTTTAACAGTTTATTGTTAAACAACGTGATACAACATTTCAGATCCACTGTATCCATTCCTCGGGATACACGAGGAAGGGACAGGTTCCCGAAATGTTTGTATTATGTTGTTTTTCACAATAAACTGTTGCAACTTGTTATACCAGTCACTGTGGGCAACTGCATGTACCAGTCTGTGTGGGGCAACTTATGTCTACCAGTATGTGTGGGCAACTTATGTTACCAGTCACTGTGGGCAACATGCAGTACCGTCTGTGTAGGCATCGGATGTCTACCAGTATGTGTGGGCACCTTATATGTAGCAGCCACTGTGGGCAACATGCATGTACCAGTCACTGTAGACAACATGCATTACCAGTCACTGTGGGCAACTTGCATGTACCAGTCACTGTGGGCAACTTATGTGTACCAGTAGTGTGGGCCACATATATGTAGCAGTCACTCTGGGCAGGAAGATATAGGGTCAGCCTTAAAAAATTTGGCTCAGGTGCAAAAAGAGCACACCTGCCTCCTTGAAAAAAATGTATGCTTACTCTGTCCCGCCGGCACTTACATTACCTTAATGAGACTGGAGCTTCCAGACACGGGCGCTACAGCCCACATGTCCTTGGTAGTTTAGTGAGCAAATTGTAAATACTCAATGCCAGTACGTGATATGTTTATGACTTTTCTGAATATTGTGAATATGTAAAATCTCTGTATGTTTATGGATGGTTAATATCATTGGTTATTTTATTTAATTCCAATAATTATCTGTATTTGAGTAAATAACACTTCGGCAGTTGTATACAAATTAAGTAAATTGGGTCATGGGCTGAAAGGGATGATAATGGTTAAAGGAAAATTACGGTCTAAATACATTTCCCCTACTTAAGCCCAGTAAGGGCTAGACCACACTAGCATGTTTTTTTGTGCGGTTGCACCCTCGTTTTGCGCATCTGGTTTTGGTTTAAATGGCAATCGGGGAATGCAAAGATTCCCGTGATTTCCGATGCATGTTGATTGGCGCATGCACCATTTTTTACGCACACATTTGTTCTTATGTTAAATTACAAAAATGCATGTGCAAACGCAGAACAACGCCAGAAATCGCCAAGCAATCGCATGCGATAACGCTCATGATTGCGTGCGCGATTTGGCGTTATATGGGGGCCTCAGGTCTAGACCAGTATAGTGATTCGGAGTGTGTATGTGGCAATCCCACCGTGCTAGCGATTGTGCAGACCTACGCAACCCTACGGGGGTCTCAACATATAAAACGTTATAGAGGTAACACACAGGCGACCAGCAGTATAACTGCTAACGGCAACTTTATTACATGTGTCTCACACACATGTTTCGAGCAACAGGTGCTCTTTTTCAAGTGCTCTTTCTCGGGGGTGGCCCACTACATGCGCTGTGCTCCTATCTGTTTTGGTCATGTCTCACACCATTATTTGCATGTATCGCTCATTTACAAGCACGCACAGAGGCGTCACTGCGATCATGCGTCCTAGTGTGGCAACAGCACAAGTCATTCAATCACATGATCCATTTCACTTCCCAACAGCGGGACAGACATGCTCAGTAGAGATAAGACACAGGATAGTTATAGACGTTCACTTCCGCCGACTCCCGGCGGTACAGACATGCTCAGTGAGAGATAAGACACAGGACAGTTATAGACTGTTCACTTCCCCTCCGCGGTACAGACATGCTCAGTGAGAGATAAGACACGATAGTTAGACGTTCACCCAGTGAGAAATAAGACACAGGTTAGTTATATAGACGTTTCACTTCAGATCCCGGCGGTACAGACATGCTCAGTGAGAGATAAGACACAGTTTAATTAAAGAGTTTCACTTCCCGACTCCGCGGCGGTTACAGACATGCTCATGAGAGGTAAGACACAGGTTAGTTATAGACGTTTCACTTCCCGACTCCCGGCGGGACAGACATGCTCAGTGAGAGGTAAGACACAGGTTAGTTAAAGACGTTTCACTTCCCGACTCCAGCGGTTCAGACATGCTCAGTGGGAAATAAGACACAGGTTAGTTATATAGACGTTTCACTTCCAGATCCCGGCAGTACAGACATGCTCGTGAGAGATAAGACACAGTTTATTAAGAGGTTTCACTTCCCGACTCCCGGCGGTACAGACATACCCGTGAGAGGTAAGACACAGGTTAGTTATAGACTTTCACTTCCCGATCCCGGCAGTACAGACATGCTCAGTGAGAGATAGACACAGGTTAGTTATAGACGTTTCACTTTCCCGACTCCCGGCGGTTACAGACTATGCTCAGTGTGAGTATAAGACACAGGATAGTTATAGACGTTTCACTTCCCGACTCCCGCGGTACAGACAGTGCTCAGTGAGAGATAAGACACAGGATTTTAGACGTTTCACAGTGAGAAATAAGACAGGTTAGTTATATAGACGTTTCACTTCCAGATCCCGGCGGTACAGACATGCTAGTGAGAGATAAGACACAGTTTAATTAAGAGGTTTCACTTCCCGACTCCCGGCGGTACAGACATGCTCAGTGAGAGGTAGACAGGTTAGTTATAGACGTTCCTTCCCGACTCCCGGCGGTACAGACATGCTCAGTGAGAGGTAAGACACAGGTTAGTATAGACGTTTCACTCTCCGACTCCGGCGGTACAGACATGCTCAGTGGAGGTAAACACAGGTTAGTTATAGATGTTTCACTTCCCGACTCCCGGCGGTACAGACATGCTCAAGTGAGTGTAAGACACATTAGTTATGACGTTTCACTTCCCGACTCCGGCGGTACAGACATGCTCAGTGAGAGTAAGACACAGTGTTTATAGACGTTTCACTTCCGACTCCCCGCAGTACAGACATGCTCAGTGAGAGGTAAGACACAGGTTAGTTTATAGACTTTACTTCCCGACTCCCGGCAGTACAGACATGCTCAGTGAGAGGTAAGACACAGGTTAGTTATAAGACGTTTCACTTCCCGACTCCCGGCAGTACAGACATGCTCAGTGAGAGTAAGACACAGGTTAGTTATAGACGTTTCACTTCCCCTCCCGACTCCCGGCGTACGACATGCTCAGTGAGAGGTAGACACAGGTTAGTTATAGACGTTTCACTTCCCGACTCCCGGCGGTACAGACATGCTCAGTGAGAGGTAAGACACAGGTTAGTTATAGACGTTTCACTTCCCGACTCCCGGCGGTACGACATGCTCAGTGGAGAGTAAGACACAGGTTAGTTATAGACGTTTCACTTCCCGACACCCGGCGGTACACAGACATGCTCGTGAGAGGTAAGACACAGGTTAGTTATAGACGTTCACTTCCCGACTCCCGGCGTACAGACATGCTCAGTGAGAGGTAAGACACAGGTTAGTTATAGACGTTTCACTTCCCGACTCCCCGGTACAGACATGCTCAGTGAGAATAAGACAAGTTAGTTATATAACGTTTCACTTCCGATCCCGCAGTACAGACATGCTCAGTGAGAGATAAGACACAGTTTTAATTAAAAGTTCACTTCCCCCGACTCCGGCGGTACAGACATACTCAGTGAGAGGTAAGACACGGTTAGTTATGACGTTTCACTTCCCGATCCCGGCGGTACAGACATGCTCATGAAGATATAAGACACAGGTTAGTTATAGACGTTTCACTTCCCGACTCCCCGCGGTACAGACATGCTCAGTGAGAGATAAGACACAGGATAGTTATAGACGTTTCACCCAGTGAGAAATAAGACACAGGTTAGTTATATAGCGTTTCACTTCCAGATCCCGGCGGTGTACAGACATGCTCAGTGAGAGATAGACACAAGTTTAATTAAGAGTTTCACTTCCCGACTCCCGGCGGTACAGACATGCTCAGTGAGAGGTAAGACACGGTTAGTTATAGACGTTTCACTTCCCGACTCCAGGCGGTACAGACTGCTCAGTGAGAGGTAAGACACACAGGTTAGTTATAGACGTTTCACTTCCCACTCCGGCGGTACAGACATGCTCAGTGAGAGGTAAGACACAGGTTAGTTATAGACGTTTCACTTCCCGACTCCGGCGGTACAGACATGCTCAGTGAGAGGTAAGACACAGGTTAGTTATAGACGTTTCACTTCCCGACTCCCGCGGTACAGACATGCTCAGTGAGAGGTAAGACACAGGTTAGTTTAGACGTTTCACTCACTCCCGACTTCCCGGCGGTACAAGACATGCTCAGTGAGAGGTAAGACACAGGTTAGTTTAGACGTTTCACTTCCTCCGACCCCGGCGGTACAGACATGCTCAGTGAGAGGTAAGACACAGGTTAGTTATAGACTTTCACTTCCCGACTCCCGGCGGTACAGACATGCTCAGTGAGAGGTAAGACACAGGTTAGTTATAAGTTTCACTTCCCGACACCCGGCGGTACAGACATGCTCAGTGAGAGGTAAGACACAGGTTAGTTATAGACGTTTCACTTCCCGACTCCCGGCGGTACAGACATGCTCAGTGAGAGGTAAGACACAGGTTAGTTATAGACGTTTCACTTCCCGACTCCCGGCGGTACAGACATGCTCAGTGAGAGGTAAGACCAGGTTAGTTATATGACGTTTCACTTCCCGACTCCCGGCGGTACAGACATGCTCAGTGAGAGGTGAAGACACGGTTAGTTATAGACGTTCACTTCCCGACTCCCGGCGTACAGACATGCTCAGTGAGAGGTAAGACACAGGTTAGTTTAGACGTTTCACTTCCCACTCCCGGCGGTACAGACATGCTCAGTGAGAGGTAAGACACAGGTTAGTTATAGACGTTTCACTTCCCGACTCCCGCGTACAGACATGCTCAGTGAGAGGTAAACACAGGTAGTTTATAGACGTTTCACTTCCCGACTCCCGGCGGTACAGACATGCTCAGTGAGAGGTAAGACACAGGTTAGTTATAGACTTTCACTTCCGACACCCGGCGGTACAGACATCTCAGTGAGAGGTAAGACACAGGTTAGTTATAGACGTTTCACTTCCCGACTCCCGGCGGTACAGACATGCTCAGTGTAGAGATAGACACAGGTTAGTTATAGACGTTTCACTTCCCGGCCCCGCGGTACAGACATGCTCAGTGAGAGATAAGACACAGTTTAGTTAAAGACTTTTCACTTCCCGACTTCCGCGGTACAGACATGCTCAGTGAGAGATAAGACACAGTTTAGTTAAAGACTTTTCACTTCCCGACTTCCAGCGGTAAAGACATTCTCAGTAAGAGATAAGACACAGGTTACATTATATTACACACTCTCCCACATTACCTGTACATTATACACTGACACACCAGGCACAGGTTATCACTATAGGATCAGAAAATAAAAAAACGAAGTGATTGCCCAGCAGATTGTTTCCGCCAATCACAATCCGCCGCCCCCCAGGCTCCGAGGACGCGTTTGGTTACTAAGCGACACCCCTAACTGACCAGCGATTCCCTCGCGTAACAGTAACCTGTCCTGTGATTGGTTAGCTGGAAGGAGGCTCGAAACGCAACGAGAAAACGGGGCGTGTTAACGAGGTCCTGTACCTGGAGCTGTCACCACTATATGAGACGTCACGTCGGTCGGTTTTAGAGGAAGATGGCGATGGGGATGGGACAGTCGGGATGAAGGTCCCAGGTCTGAGGGGGGAAGGGGAATCTCACTAACCCGCACCAGGTACAATGTCACTTGTTACAAAAGCCTGTCCCCTGCCATTACCCTTCACTTACTGTGTCCATATTACCCAGCCTGCCCCCTGCCATTACCCTTCAATTACTGTGCTCCCTATTACCCAGCTGCCCCCTGCCATTACCCTTCAATTACTGTGCTCCCATTATTACCCAGCCTGCCCCTGCCATTACCCTTCAATTACTGTGCCCCATATACCCAGCCCTGCCCCTGCCAGCACAGTAATTGAAGGGTAATGGCAGGGGGCAGGCTGGGTAATATGGTGCACAGTAAGTGAAGGGTAATGGCAGGGGGCAGGCTGGGTAATAAGGGGGCACAGTAAGGGAAGGGTTAATGGCAGGAGGCAGGGTGGGTAATAAGGGGCACAGCAAGTGAAGATTAATGGCATGGGGCAGGTTGGGTAATATGGGGGCACAGTAAGGGAAGGGTTAATGGCAGGGGCAGGCTGGGTAATAAGGGAGCACAGTAATTGAAGGGTAATGGC